>KZ451953.1:1620702-1727170 GCA_002786265.1 Apostasia shenzhenica
ATGTATTTTAATCAAAAATTGATATTTAGCGATCTATTAGGGGCATTTGATTGCGTTTTAATGTAATACCTATAATTATACATCTATTTGTCACTATATCAATCAATTTTAAGAGAATAAGCTGTTTTAGGATCTGATTTAAGACATATCAATGAATTTGTGTTGAATAGTGATGTTTTTGCATCTATTCATTACATTACATTGAATTCAAGTGGAGTACAAGCATTTAAAGTACGATTCATTGCATAGTAAGTTTTTTTAACAGAATAAAAGCAATTGTGTGTGTATTCATTTAGTTTTTCTTATATTTGACGAGAATATAAACAATATGACTTTAATCTTCTTTATTTTAATATTTTCTAATATAATACTCTGATTACACACCTAATATTTGCTATATTGATGTATTTTAATCGACAATTAATATTTGGCGATCTATTAGGGGCATTTGATTGTATTTTACTGTAATACCTATAATTACACATTTGTGTCAGTATATCGATCAATTTTAAGAGAATAGGCTCTTTTAGGGTCTGATTTATGACATATTAATGAATTTTAGTTGAATTCAAGGGGAGTACAAGCCATTTAAAGTACTATTCATTGCATAATAAGTTATTTAACTAAATAAAAGCAATTGTGTCTGTATTCAGTTAGTTTTTCTTGTATTTGAAGAGAATATCTTCAATTTGATTTTAATCTTGTCTATATGAAGGCTTTTTAATATAATACTCTGATTACATACCTAATATTTCCTATATTGATGTATTTTAATAAAAAATTTATATTTGGCGATCTATTAGGGGCATTTGATTGTGTTTTACTGTAATACCTATAATTACACATCTATTTGTCAGTATATCGATCAATTTTAAGAGAACTACTCTTTTAGGGTCTGATTATGACATATCAATAAATTTGAGTTGAATAGTGATATTTTTGCTGCTATTTTTTGCATTACATTGAATTCAAGTGGAGTACAAGCATTTAAAGTACGATTCATTCCGTAATAAGTTATTTTAACGGAATAAAAGTAATTCTGTGTATATTCAATTTGTTTTTATTGTATTTGAAGAGAATATATGCAATTTGACTTTAATCTTGTTTATATGAAGGTTTTTTAACATAATACTCTGATTACACACCTAATGTTTGCTATATTGATGTATTTTAATCGACAATTGATATTTGGCGATCTATTAGGGTCATTTGTTTGTGTTTATTATAATACCTATAATCCCACATATATGTGTCAGTATATCGATTAATTTTAAGAGAATAGGCTCTTTTAGGGTGTGATTCATGACATATCAATGAATTTTAGTTGAATAATGAATTTTTGCAGCTATTCATTGCATTACGTTGAATTCAAGTGGAGTACAAGCAATTTAAAGTACGATTCATTTCATAATAAGTTATTTTAACTAAATAAAAGTAATTGTGTGTGTATTCAGTTAGTTTTTGTTGTATTTGAAGAGAATATATGAAATTTAATTTTAATCTTATCTATATGAAGATTTTTTAGTATAATACTCTGATTACATACCTAATAATTGCTATATCATTGTATTTTAATCGAAAATTTATATTTTGCGATCTATTAGGGGCATTTGATTGCGTTTTACTGTAATACCTATAATTACACATCTAATTATCTGTATATCGATTAATTTTAAGAGAATAGGCTCTTTTAGGGTCTGATTTATGACATATCAATGAATTTTAGTAGAATAGGGATGTATTTGCAGCTACTCATTGCATTACGTTGAATTCAAGTGAAGTACAAGCATTTAAAGTACGATTCATTGCATAATAAGTTATGTTTACAGAATAAAAGCAAATTTTTTTTTTACAATAGTTTTTAAAATTGCATAATATTCCATATCACTCTGGCCAAAGGGTGCACCATAACGATACATCATACACATGAGGTACAGAATAAAAGCAAATGTGTATTATTCATTTAATTTTTGTTGTATTTGAAGAGAATATATGCAATTTAACTTTAATCCTTTCTATATAAAGGTTTTTTAATATAATACTCTGATTACACACTTAATGTTTGCTATATGGATGTATTTTAATCAAAAATTGATATTTAGCGATCTATTAGGGGCATTTGATTGTATTTTAATGAAATACCTATAATTACACATCTATTTGTCGCTATATCGTTCAATTTTAAGAGAATATGCTCTTTTAGGGTCTGATTTATGCCATATCAATGAATTTGAGTTGAATAGTGTGTTTTTACAGCTATTCATTGCATTATGTTGAATTCAAGTGGAGCACAAGCATTTAAAGTGCGCTTCATTGCATAATTAGTTATTTTAACTAAATAAAAGCAATTATGCATGTATTCAATTAGTTTTTATTGTATTTGAAGAGAATAGATGCAATTTGACTTTACTCTTGTCTATATGAACGTTTTTTAACATAATACTCTGATTACACTCCTAATATTTTCTATATTGATGTACTTTAATCAAACATTGATACTTCGTGATTTATTAGGGGTATTTGATTGCGTTTTAATGTAATACGTATAATTACACATCTATTTGTCAATATATTGATCAATTTTAAGAGAATAACCTCTTTTAGGGTCTGATTTATAACATATCAAAGAAATTTGAGTTGAATAGTGATATTTTTGCAGCTATTCATTGCATTACGTTGAATATAAGTGGTATACAAGCATTTAAAATACGCTTTATTGCATAATAAATTATTTTAATAGAATAAAAGTAATTATATGTGTATTCAATTTGTTTTTATTGTATTTGATGAGAATATATGTAATTTGACTTTAGTTTAACTATAATAAGTTATTGACTTCAATTTGTTTTATGTAATTTGACTTTAACATAATATTCTGATTACACACGTAATGTTTGTTATATTGATGTATTTTAATCGAAAATCGATATTTGACGATCTATTGGGGGCATTTATTGCTTTTTAATGTAATACCTATAATTATACATCTATTTATCACTATATCGATCAATTTTAAGAGAATAAGCTCTTTTAGGTTCTGATTTGTGATATATCAAAGAATTTCAGTTGAATAGTGATGTTTTCACAGCTATTCATTGCATTAAGTTGAATTCAAGTGGAGTACAAGCATTTTAAGTACAATTCATTGCATAATAAGTTATTTTAATAAAATAAAAGCAATTGTGTGTGTATTCAATTAATTTTTATTGTATTTAAAGAGAAAAAAAATATAATTTGACTTTAATCTTGTCTATATAAAGGTTGTTTAACATAATACTATGATTACACACGTAATATTTGCTATATTGATGTATTTTAGTTTAAAATTAATATTTAGCAATCTATTAGGGGCATTTGATTGCGTTTTAATGTAATACCTATAATTACACATCTATTTATAAGTATATCGATTAATTTTAAGAGAATAGAATCTTTTAGGGTATGATTTATGACATATCAATAAATTTGAGTTTAATAGTGATATTTTTGCAGCTATTCATTGCATTACATTGAATTCAAGTGGAGTACAAGCATTTAAACTACGATTCATTGCATAATAAGTTATTTTAACAGAATAAAAGTAACTTTGTGTGTATTCATTTCGTTCTTATTGTATTTAGAGAGAATATATGCAATTTGACTTTAATCATGGCTATATGAAAGTTGTTTAACATAATACTCTGATTATATACTTAATGTTTGCTATATTAATGTATTTTAATCAAAAATTGATACTTGACGATCTATTAGGGGCATTCGATTGCGTTTTACTGTAATACCTATAATTACAAATTTATGTGTCAGTATATCAATCAATTTTAAGAGAATTGACTCTTTTAGGATCTGATTTATGACATATCAATGAATTTTACTTAAATAAGGATGTTTTTGCAACTATTCATTGCATTACATTGAATTCAGGTGGAGTACAAGCAATTTAAAGTACGATTCATTGCATAATATATTATTTTAACTAAATAAAAGTAATTGTGTGTAATCAATTAATGTTTGTTGTATTTGATGAGAATATATGTAATTTAACTTTAATCTTGTCTATATGAAGGTTTTTTAACATAATACTCTGATTACACACCTAATGTTTGCTATATTGATGTATTTTAGTCAAAATTTGATACTTGGCAATCTATTAGGGGCATTTGATCGTGTTTTATTATAATACCTATAATTACACATATATTTGTTAGTATATCGATCAATTTTAAGAGAATAGGCTCTTTTAAAGTTTGATTTATGATATATCAATGAATTTGATGTTTTTGCTGGTATTCATTGCATTACGTTGAATTCAAGTGAAGCACAAGCATTTAAAGTACACTTCATTGCATAATAAGTTATTTTAACTAAATAAAAGTAATTGTGTGTGTATTTAATTAGTTTTTGTTGTATTTGAATAGATTATATGCAATTTGACTTTAATCTTGTCTATATAAAGGTTTTTTTAACATAATACTCTGATTACACACCTAATATTTGCTATATTGATGTATTTTAATTGAAAATTAATTTTTGGCGATCTATTAGGGGCATTTGATTGCGTTTTAGTGTAATACCTATAATTACACGTCTATTTATCACTATATCGATTAATTTTAAGAGAATAGGCTTTTTGAGGGTCTGATTTATGATATATCAATGAATTTGAGTTGAATTGTGATATTTTTGCAGCTATTCATTCCATTATGTTGAATTCAAGTGGAGTACAAGTATTTAAAGTATGATTCATTGCATAATAAGTTATTTTAACTAAATAAAAGCAATTGTGTGTGTATTCAATTTGTTTTTATTGTATTTGGAGAGAATATATGCAATTTGACTTTAATCTTGTTTATATGAAGATTTTTTAACATAATACTCTGATTACACACCTAATATTTGTTATATTGATGTATTTTAATCGACAATTGATATTTGACGATCTATTAGGGGCATTTGATTGTGTTTACTGTAATACCTATAATCCCACATATATGTGTCGGTATATCGATCAATTTTTAGAGAATAGCCTCTTTTAGAGTCTGATTTTTTATGTGTAATGGACCGATCTTTAAATGCATGTATTTAACTTAAATTTATCGATATAATAATGAAAAGCTATGTAATTGTGAATATTCTGTCAAAATATCGTGATATATCATAATAATGCTATATAATTACTAGTATTTTATTAAAACATACTTATATGCATATTACTGAACTTGAAATTGATGTTTTAGGTTAAATCAGTATCCAAAAACACAAATTTAGTTAAACTACAATAATATATCGTCAAATTGTTGTACAAAGTTCCAGTATTCAATGGAAAAAAGATCTTCAAATGCATCAAATTCTTTTCAAGATGTGTGTGTTCGACTAAAAGATATTGATATAACAATAAAGCGTTATATAATTGTTAGTATTTTACTATAATATCTTGAAAGTTAATGAATTATTACTTAAATGTCAGTTATTTGTTCATATAATTTGAAATAATACCGAATAGTTGTGTAATTGCATAACTTTAATTAAAACATCTTAATGTGCAATATAAATCAGTGACAAATGCATGTATTAAATTCAAATTTGTCTATAAAGCAATGAGTTGTTATACGCTAGTATTAAGTTATTGTACAATAATATATAATAAAACAGTCTCTAAACACTTATGTTGTGTTATGATGAAATCTTTTCAAATCGTTATACAATTACTAGTATTTAACAAAAATATCTTGATATGCATTGAATTATAACATAAATACATGTATTCAAATGAAATTAGTCGATATGTTGTCAAATAGTTCAACAATTGGGGGGGACTTCAAGTGAAATACTAACATATGCTTGGAATTGGTTTCAAATTACACGTAAAAAGTTGAATACGTCGATTTCAAATGGAAAAGTTATAAAACTATGGGGCTTTTCTTAAAATATCTTAATATTTTATGAATCGGTGTTTAAATGCTCATATTTTGTGCAAATACGAGAAAAAAGTTTCATAATTAGATACACTCAGTTAAATAGCTTGGTAAGTAATGTATTGTCGCTAAATGTATATGTTTCACTAAAATTCATCAAAATAACAATGAATAGTTTTGTAATTGCAAATATTCTTTTGAAGTACATTTATATGCAATTAATTTGTATTCAAAAAGTATGTATTCAATTGAAATATATCGTTATGTCGTTAAGGTATTGAATACTTGCTAGAATTCAATTTAAATGTTCTCATATGAGCCGAATCGGTCGCTAAATGCTTGTATTGAGTTGAGAGACGCTGACATAACAACTAATAGTTGAGAAATTATCAGTATTTGGCCAAAAAAATCTTGATGTGTTATAAATTAATGTCTAAACATTGGTATTATTTTCAAATATATTGAACTAACATTGCAATATTGCATAATTGCCAATATTCAGTTGAGACAACTTGATATATGAAAGATCGTTCTCTAAATGAGTGTGTTCTTCTTAAATCTATCGATATTGCCAAAGAATAGTTATGTAATCATATATGCTCAGTTAAAACAAAATGATATATAGTAAATCATGATCTAAAGGCCTTTATGAAGTTTAAATGCAGCAACATATAACCAAAAATTGTAAATTGTCAGTATTTAATTGAACAATGTTGATATGCCTTCAAATAATTTATAAATGCTTGTGAATACATAATAAATACTTGAAAAATTAACAATATTCTTCAGAGATAATATAAAATGAATTCGTGTCTAAACTTGCGTATCAAGTATAAATTCTTGGATATAATAATAAATACAATTACAATTGCAAGTATTCCATTATAATAAATTGATATGTAACTAAATGATCTCCAAAAGCTTATATGTGAAAATATCTTAATATAATATAGACAAGTTGTTTAATGATGTGCATTTAGTTGATGTATCATAATAGGATCAAATTATCCCCGTAATATGTGTACTTGTTTAAATTGGGTGATATTACGCTGAGTAGTTGTAAAATTGTTTGTATTATTTTTTGAAATATCATAATAAATGATATCTAATGACAATAAATATTCCCTTAATATGAAACATTGTTTAAATGCTATGTTTTACTTAAATACAATGAAAATGTTATATCGCTACTAATATTCTATCAAAATAACTTAATATATGATGAATTGGCCCTCTAAATAAATATATTCAATGCATATTCGTTGATATAATAATAAATTACTATGTAATTGTGAATATTAAATAAAAATATATTGCTAACTAAAAAATTGGTATCTAAAAGCTTTTACTTAGTTTAAATAGCTCAATGTAATTTTACATTGTTATATAATTCAATTGAAATACCATGATATGCATCTAATTTGACTTTAAACACTTTCATAAAATTGAATAGATCGAAATAAAACTGAATAATGATTAAATTATTAGGATTGTTTTTAAAGTTTCCTGATATATTCTGAATCAATGTATAAATGCTTGTTTTTTTTGTTTAAATACAATGAAATAATTATATAGTTGCAAAACCTTACTTGAAATAATTTGATGTGTGATGGTTCGATCTTTAAAGGCATATATTTAGCTTAAATTTACTGACTTAACAATGAAAAGCTATGTAATTCTAAATATTCTGTCAAAAAATCTTGACATATCACAAAAAATATTATATAATTATTAGTATTTTTTTAAAAACACAGTGATATGCACATTACTGAACTTTAAATTCATGCTTTAGGTTAAATCAGTATCCAAAAACATAAATGTAGTTGAACAACAATGATATATGGTCAAATTGTTGTACAAAGTTCTGGTATTCAGCTAAAAGATATCAGTATAATAATAATGCATTATATAATTGTTAGCATTTTACTATAATATCTTGATATTTAATGAATTGTTTCTTAAATATTAGTTATTTGCTCATATACTTTGAAATAATATCGTATAGTTGTATAATTGCATAACATAAATTAAAACAACTTAATATGCAATAAATCAGTGATCAAGTGCGTGTATTCAATTCAAATTTATCAATATTCTGCTGAGTTGTTATACTATTGCTACTATTAAGTTATTGTAAATTGATGTGTAACAGAACAGTCTCTAAAGACTTGAATTATATTAAGATGTATAGATATTTTATTAAATCGTTATATAATTACTAGTATTAAATTGAAATACCATGATATGTATTGAATTACCACATAAATATGTGTATTCAATTGAATTGAATCGATATGTTATCAAATAGTTCAACAATTGGAGGACTTCAACTGAAATACTAACATATGCTCGGAATTGGATTCAAAATACATGTAAAATTGAATACATTGATTTCAAAATGAAAAGTTATAAAATTATTAGTTTTTATTAAAATATTTTAATATTTTATGAATCGGTGTTTAAATGCTCGTATTTTGTACAAATTCGAGAAAATAGTTTCATAATTAGATACACTCAATTAAAATAACTTGGTAAGTAATGTATTGTCGCTAAATATATATGTTTCGCTAAAATTCATAAAAATAATATTGAATAGTTTTGTAATTGTTAATGTTCTATTGAAGTACATTTATATGCTATTAATTTGTATCCAAAAGCATGTATTCAATTCAAATATATCATTATGTCATTAACGTGTTGCGTAATTACTAAACTTCAATTGAAATGTCGTCATATGAGTCTAATCGGTTGCTAAATGCTTGTATTGAGTTGAAAGGCACTGGTATAATAACGAATAGTTGAAAAATTATCAGTATTGGGCTAAAATATCTTGTTGTATTACAAATTAATGTCCAAACACTGGTATTATGTTAAAATATATTGAAATACCAGCGCAATAATGCATAATTGCCAATTTTCAGTTTGGACAGCTTGATATATGAAAGATCGATCTCTAAATGCATGTATTCTTTTTAAATTCATTGATATTGCCAAATAATAGTTATGTAATTATTTATGTTCAGTTAATACACAATAATATATAATAAATTAATATCTAAAGGCCTTTATGAAGTTGAAATGCTGCAATATATCACCAAATATTGTGAATTATTAGTATTTAATCTATATATATTGATATGTCTTGAATTAGTTTCTCAGTGCAAATATTCAATTAACATTTATCGACATAATAATAAATAGTTGAAAAACTTAACAGTATTTTTTGTATCAAGTTTAAATTCTTGGATATAATAATAAATATATATATATATATATAATTGCAAATTTTCTGTAATAATATGTTGATAGGTAACTAAATAATCCCCAAAAGTCTATATTGAGTTAAAATATCTTAGTATAACATAAACAAGTTATTTAATTATGTGAATTTAGTTGATGAACCATAATATGAATTGAGTTATCCCCTAAATATGTGTGTTTGTTCAAATTGACTAATATAATACTGAGATAAAGTTGCTAGTATTGTTTTCTGAAAATATCAAAATAAGTGATCTCTAATTACAATAAATAACTCCTAACTATGAAACAGTGTTTAAATGCTAAGTTTTATTCAAATACAATGAAAAAGTTGTATAACTACAAATATTCATTAAAAATAATTTAATATATGATAAATTAGTCTCTAAATAAATGTCCTCAATGCATATTCATTAATATAACAATAAATTATTATGTAATTGTGAATATTTAATTAAAATATAATGCTAATTAAAAAATTGGTATCTAAAAGCTTGTATTGATTGTAAGTAGCTCAATGTAATTTTAGATACTTATATAATTTAATCGAAATATCATATATTTGCATCCAATTAGACTCTAAACACAAACACAAAGTTGAATAGAATGAAATAATGATAAAATTGTTAGTATTTTGTTAACTTATCTCGATGTGTTCTGAATCAATGTATAAATGCTAGTTTTTTGTTTAAATACAATGAAATAATTATATAGTTGCAAAACCATATTTGAAATAACTTGATGTGTAATGCATCGATCTTTTAATGCATATATTTAACTTAAATTCATCAATATAACAATTGAAGCTATGTAAATGTCAATATTCTTTCAAAATATCTTGATATATCACAAAAATGCTATATAATTACTAGTATTTTATTGAAATATACTATACATTACTGAACTTTAAATTCTCATTTTATGTTAAATTAGTATCCAAAAACACAATTTCATCAAATTGTTATACAAAGTTTTGTGTTCAATAGAAATAACTTTAAATCTATAGAATTGTTCTCTAGATATGTGTATTCTATTAAAAGATATCTATATAACAATAAGGCATTATAAAATTGTTAGTATTTTATTACAATATCTTGATATTTAATGAATTGTTATTTAAATGTTAGTTCTTTACTCAAATACTTTGAAATTACATTGAATAGTTGTATAATTACACAACTGTTGATGTAGGATGTGGGAATCCCAGGGAACACCAAAGAGAAAGAGAGAGTTCCGGAAGACGGCGGCACGCAAATGGGGGAGCCTGTTAATAGAGGCTCAGGGGGAAGGTTCTGTCCAAGGCAACCAGAAAAGCACACAGAGATTTAAGGTGGTTCAGGGAGGAAATCCCTTACGTCCACCGATCGGTCAGCGAAGAGGTTTCACTAAGTGGGAAAAGTAACCCTAAAACAGGATTTATACAGTGCTTTGTTGTAAAAAAGAAGAGGAAGAAGAAGAAGGGTCGAGAGAGCTTCTCAGTTGGGGCTCTGTTACAAAAGAATGAGAAAGCTAGGAATCCTTGATAGTCCCTCTTCTTCTTTGTTGTTTCTTGTTTTTCTTTCTCTGTCTTCTCTGTCTCTCCTCCTGTGGCTGGGACTGTTCAATGGTTTTTATAGCCGTTGACACGCGTAGCTCCACCCTGGTTTTCCGGAGAAAAAGTGATGGGTGAGCTCCGAGCGCCGTTCGCCTGTCACTGGAGAAGTCCGCAGCTGTACGAGGAGGATGACATCTTTTAATGCTGGTACTTTCCTGGGGAGGAGCGTCTATACGGAGATCGGCGGAGTTAGGTGAAACTGATTGTGACAGGCATTACCTCGTACCCTCGGGTCCGAGGTTATGAAGATCTATCCTTGGATTGTCGTGGACGATGGTTGGTCGATCTCTCGTGCCCGAGGTTTGACCTGAGTCAATAATCCTGCAAAACTGGAAGCTGAGTCAGCAAATCAATCAATCAAGTACAGACCCGTCAGGCGCCACGCGTTCGGCCAGGATGCAGCACAGGAACCACGTGTTTAACAACAACATTAATTAAAACAACTTCATATACTATAAATCAGTGACAAAGTGCATATATTCAATTCAACTTTGTCAATATATTATTGTTAGTATTAAGTTATTGTACATTGATATGTATCAGAACGGTATCTAAATACTTGTATTGTATTAAGATGTATAGATATCTTACTAAATCATTATATAATTACTTGTATTCTACTGAAATACCATGGCATGTATCGAATTGCTTCATATATACATGTATTCAATTAAAATGGATCAATATGTTGTCAAATTATTCTACAATTGAGGGGCTTCAACTGAAATACAAAGATGTGCTTGGAATTGGTTTCTAAATACATGTATAAAGTTGAATACATTGATTTAAAAATGAAAAGTTATAAAATTATTAGTACTTTATAAAACTATCTTAATATTTTGTGAATTAATATTTAAATGCTCATATTTTGTTCAAATACAATAAAATAGTTGTATAATTAGATACACTCAGTTAAAATTACATGGTAAGTAATGCATTGCTCGCTAAATGTTTGCGTTTAGCTAATATTCATCAAACTAATAATGAATAGTTTTGTAATTGCTAATACTCTGTTGAAGTACATTTATATCCGATTAATTTGCATCTAAAAACATGTATTCAATGGAAAATATAGTTATGTCGTTAAGGTATTGCATATTTCTAGAATTCAATTGAAATGTTGTCATATGAGTGGAATCAGTCACTAAATGCTTGTATTGAGTTGAAAGACACTGATATAACTATTAATATTCAGTTAACATAATATAATATATAATGAATCGGTCTCTAAATAAATATATTCAATGCACATTAGTTGATATAATAATGAATTATTATGCAATTGAAAATATTTTGTTAAAATATATTGCTATTTAAAAACTTAGTATCTAAACGCTTGTATTGTGTTTAAATAGCTCAATATAATTTTAAATAATTATATAATTCAATTCAAATACCGTAATAATCATCCTATTTGACTCCAAACACTTACATAAAGTTGAATAGATCAAAATAAAATTCAATAATGATAAAATTATTAGTATTTTGTTAAATTTTCTTGATATGTTCCGTATGAATGTATGAATGCAAGTTTTTTTGTTTAAATACAATAAAATGATTTTATAGACCAAAACCTTATTTGAAGTAACTTGATGTGTAATGGATCGATCTTTAAATGCATACATTTAACTTCAATTCATCGATATAATAATGAAGAGCTACGTAATTGTAAATGTTCTGTAAAAATATCTTGATATATCACAAAAATACTATATAATTATTAGTATTTTATTAAAATATACTCATGTGCACATTATTGAATTTTAAATTCATGTTTTAAGTAAATTCTGTATCCAAAAATACAAATTCAGTTGAACAACAATGATATATTATCAAATTTTTATACACGTTCAGGTATTCAATTTAAATAACTTCTTATGCTTTGAATTATTCTCTAAATGTGTGTATTCAGTTAAAAAATATCTATGTAACAATAAAGCTTTATAAAATTATTAGTATTTTACTACAATATTATGATATTAAATAAATTGCTATTTAAATATTTGTTCTTTGTTCAAGTACTTTAAAATAATGTCGAATAGTTGTATAATTACATAATTTTAATTAAAATAACTAATATGCAATAAATCAGTGACAAAGTGTGTGTATTCAATTCAAATTTGTCAATATAGCGTTGCATTGTTATATTATTACTAGTATTAAGTTATTGTATATTGAAATGTAATAGAACCGTCTCTAAACTCTTGTATTATATCAAGATGTATACACATCTTATCAAATTATTATATAATTGCTAGTATTCAATTGAATTACTGTAATATGCAACGAATTGTTCTATAAATATATGTATTTAATTAAAATGAATTGATATGTTATCAAATAGTTCTATAATTGCAAAACTTCGACTGAAATACCACAATATTCTTGGAATTTGTTTGTAAATACATGTATAAAGCTGAATACATTAATTTAAAAATGAACAGTTATAAAATTATTAATACTTTATTAAAATGTCTTAACATATTATGAATTGGTATTTAAATACTTGTATTTATTTCAGAAACGATAAAATAGTTATATAATTATATACATTCGAGTGACATGATCCTATCATTCATTCCCAAATGGAGATTTAGGTATTGCAACTACACGGTGAGTCCATTTGGAGGAGCACACTGAGTTGCGAGACTTAAGAAACCTCCTGTCCCTGGTGTTATTTGGTCTTTAATCGAGAGAAATGGGTATTTATACATAAAAGTAATTGATTAAGTGGGTATCACCTGAGTTGCTGTTGGGTTAACCTCCCTTCTTGGTCAAGCTAGACTTACTTGTTGCGTATGGTCTGAAGTACGATGGTGTAGTCTCCATGCTTCTCTCTAGACTGTGGGTTATTTTAAGTGTTATTTATCACATGATGAGCACATATTAGTATTTTGTTCTATTAGTTGAAATCCAAGGTTTTCAGAACCGAACCGAAAATCAAACCTGTCAATCGACCGGTTCATGATTTTATCGGTTCAACCAGTTGAACCACGGTTCAACCGGATGACTTAATAATTACATCATAATTAAATATAAATTTTCTAAATGTGATATTAATTTTTAAAATATCATAAAAAAATATTTTGAAAAAAATAGTACAACTAATTTAAAAAATTTACTACTATAAGAAATATATAAAAAATTTAAAATTATAAAACAAAACAAAAACAATTGCTTTTCTTGTCAATTTGTCATTCAAAATACTTTGGCTCTTTTATAACAATTCGAAATAAATTTATGATAAAAAAATTAATAAATTAGCTAAACATCCATTATATAAAATAATTATTATTCAAAATATAGCATCAATATTAAAATATTAATGCTCAAAATATCAATGTATAAAAATAAAATAAGAAGCTCAAATAATAATTCCGGTTTGTTCGGTTTGACGGTTGGACCGGTTTTTACCTGATTTCGGTTCTAATGTTGAACCAGACCGGACCTTAGGCCGGTTCCCGGTTGAATCGATCGAACCAGCCGGTCCGGTTCGGTTTTGAAAACCCTGAGTTGAACTACTGTTTATGCCTTGGATGTCATCCAACCCTCCTTAAGTACAACTTTTGGTATACAAAATCTTCCATAAATATCATATCGTTTTTCACATTTTTTTGGTTTTTGTTAGCTTCTTTGCTCTAATATGATAATGTCGTGTCTTTAAATCTCTCATAACTATTGCTTGTCCTCAAGAAAATACTCAGCCAAGAGAAACTGAGTGGGGGTAAGGTAGAGCCGAGCGAGTAGAGATGAATCCCTAAATTCATTAATGGATGCGATGGCGATTTCCCACCATGGCAAATTTCATCCCAAATCTCCCGCTTCCTTTTTCTGCCCAACAAGATCTTCTGCGTGGCCTTTCCTCCTCCCTAACCCTGACCCTCCGTATTCTTCTTCTTTTTTGTTTTCTTGTTCTTGTTCTTCGTCTTCGATCCCATCCCGTTACCCTCCCGGCTTCTCCACGTAAGGCTTTGCTGCTCCGGGGAAGACGAAACACACCGTTGATTCTGAGCAAAAGCGCACCGCCCATTTTGATATTTACCGTTGGAGAGGCGGGCTGCTATGTCTCTTTATCCGCCGTCTGGGTACGCTTCTGCGCCGCTCGCCATCCGCGCCCGGCTCTCCACTGAGGACAGTGCCAGCGACGCCTCCTCCACCTTCGCCCACGAGTCCGACGACGGGGGAAGTGCCGACAATGGCGAAGATATTGAGGAGGGCTTTCGGACAGTTTCAGAGGCCAGCGAGGAGCTGGAGGACGGGGAAGCTTCTCCAACGCCGGTTCGTTTGCCGCGGGTCCCCTTCATGCCGATAGCTCGCATTACTGGCGATGATGACGACGGCGATGTTCTCGAAGTGGAGTTTGATGAGGAGGTGCAGTTGAATTCTAAACTGCCGTTGGAGAATTTGGTAGCAGAAAGCTCTAGTTTGGGCGGTGGATTTCTGGCTTGTAGGGAAGAGAGTGAGTTCTCTGCGGCAATGGAGGATTTTGAGGAGGTAAAGAAAATGGCTTCTGATATTGATGATGCTAATGCTGATGAAGGCTATGCAGAGTGGAAGAATGTGGAGAATGAATCAAGCATCATGGAGTCTGGAAAAACAGTTGATTTGGTTCAGAAGTTTGATTTAATGGTGGAGCTGAAGCATAGAGAATCTGCGAAGGAGACTGATAAATACGTAAAGAACGGAGAAGATGCTGCTCAATTTGTGCAGATCAAAGCTGCTGTTTTTCCTGATATGCGCTCAAAAGAAAACTGGGACAAAGAGGCAGAATTAGAGGCTTTGGAAGCTGAATTCAGTGAATCAGACATTGTGAAAAACGATCTTGCTGTTCAAGTTAAATCTGGCAATGGTCTGAATGAGGGGAACACAGTGGAGGCCCGTGAAGATGATTTTGCTGAATGCAAAGTATCTGAAGTGGCTCAATTATACGGATCAGAACACTTTAAACTGGATGAGGATCAAAGCCAGGCTGGGAATGATAGGGATCTCTTTGTGATTGCTGATCCTGAAGCATCACAGGATTCTGCTTTTAAGATTCATATTATCAATGACAGTCAGGCTGTTCATGGAATCTGTTACACTAATGCGGAAGTTGCTGCTGTGAAGGCATTGAACCATCCTGAACAAGGGCTAATTGATGTTGAAGATAAGCATGATGAATCTGGACTTTTCGCTTCGGAGGGCTTTTCGTGCATGAACTGTAATAGTTGGGAATTTTCTTCTGACCATTTCTCTCCAGTTTTTGTCTCCCGCAAGGGAGACTCTCACGTATATAAAGAGGAATATGATTTTTCAGAAGAGAAAGTTCCAATTTCTGAATGGCCTGCAAGATTTGCAACCTTTGATGATTCTGAAACTGCAAAATATATCCTGAAAGAGATGGAGAAAGGTTCTCCTAGTTCCCTTTCAGGTTTTGGGAGCTCAACGGATTATTCACCTATTCTAGATAGTCATATGGTACCTAATTCTGATGAGGACATGGAAACTGATGAGGATAACTGTACAAAAGAACTATTCCACACCTCTGCCTTAGCTGCACTTCTACATGCTTCAAGCGGTTTATCTGGTGATTTTCCCAACCTTCGTTCAACTAACATCTTTACTTCAACTGCTTCAGAGTTTGCTGAAGACACGAATGATGTGGAGAAGAAATTGCATTTGAAGGTTGGGCGGATGAGGGCGAAGTACCTCTACCTACTCCAGAGGTTAGGGTATTCGCCCAAGGATACTTTGCCTTACCAAGTACTTCACAGGCTAGGCACAGCAGAGAGGGCCAGCAGTGGAGGACAGATGAGTCATGAAGCTGGAGAGGAGAAGGATAACTTCGGCTTCTCATGTAACATTCTACTCCTCGGGAAGTCAGGGGTTGGCAAGAGTTCGGTTATCAATTCCATCTTCAATGAAGAAAAAGCTCCTACCAATCCGTTTGAAGCAGCAACAACTTCGGTGAGAGAGATATCTGGAATGGTTGATGGTGTTTTTATTCGATTCATTGACTCACCTGGGCTGAGAACTTCTCTGATAGATCAAAGAGCAAACAGGAAAATACTGTTGATAATAAAGAAGTATGTTACCAGATTTCCTCCAGATATTGTCCTATATATAGATCGAATCGATATACATACTCAAGATTTTGATGATTTGCCTGTGTTGCGGATGATTACTAACATATTGGGAAGATCAATCTGGTCCAATTCTATTGTTGCTTTCACACATGCTGCTTCTCCTCTTGCAGATGGGCCAGATGGTTCTTCCTTGAGTTATGAGATGTTTGTTGCTCAAAGATCTCATCTTGTTCAGCAATGTATTTGTCAAGCAGCTGGTGATATCCACCTTACAAACCCTGTGGCGCTTGTGGAGAATCATCCTTCTTGCAGTACGAATGAACGGGGAGAGATGATGCTTCCTAATGGTCTTAGATGGAGGCCACACTTGCTTCTCTTGTGCTACTCATCGAAAATATTATCTGAACTTAATTCTCTTCTAAAGCTCGGCGTTTCTTCACCAAAAAAGTTCTTCAGATTCTTTCCCAGTTGCCCACTTTCGTTCTTCTTGTCATCACTTTTGCAGTCTAAAGCTCGCCCCAAGCTTTCCACACAAGCTGGACGTGATGAGGTTGGTGTTGATGGAGAGCAAGACGATGAATATGGTCAATTCCCATTCTTCACTCCCTTGAGCGAATCCCAGAATGCAGAGCCGAAGAATGAGCAGAAAAAGGCCTCTTTTGATAGATACGATGACCGAACCAAACTTCTTCAGAAGCAGCAGTGGGAAGAGGAGATCAAAAGACTGAAAAATATGGAGGGCTGGAAAGAAGCACTAGATTTTGAACATGCTACTCTTGCTGCCCATCCTTTTCGATTGTGTAACATAGTGCTGCCACCTTCCTTTGACTGCGACAATCTGACATACCGATATAGGTTCCTTGAGCCGACTTCTAATCTTCTTATCAGGCCAATGCTTGACATTCATAGTTGGGACCACGACTGCAATTATGATGGTACGAGCATTCAAGGTGATTTTCACGTAGTCAATCAGTTCCCCATGTCAGTGGTTGTTCAGATAAAAGATAAAAGGAAATTTGGCATCTACATGGAGTCCTCCATTGCTGCCAAGCATGGAGAAAATTGCTCCAGCCTCGTCTTTTTCAGCATTCACCCTGTAGGGAAGCAACTAGCTTACCCTCTACAAGTTGAGGCCAAGTTCGAGAAGCCAAAGAACTCTGCTAATGCCGAAACTGCAATCATTTCCTTCGGAGAAACCATGATTGCTGGATTGAAATTAGTAGATAAGATACAGATTGGAAAGAAGCTTAATTTGGTTGCTAGCACGGGTGCAGTTGAAGCACAAGGAGGAGTTGCATATGGAGCTAATCTGGAGGCTAGACTAAGGGAGGTGGATTGCTTTATTGGGCAAACCCTTTCTTCTACCCTGGCTTTATCTCTGGTTAAGTGGAGAGGTGGAGTTGCTTTAGGAGCTGATTTGAAGTCTCAGTTCTCTATTGGGAGGAATTCAAAGATGGAAGTAGGTGTTGTGCTGACTAATAGAAGCAATGGGCGACTTACAATTAAGACCAGTTCCACAGAGCAGCTTTGCATTGCCTACCTTGGTTTATTTCCCTTTGTCTTTTCTATTTGTAGGTTCCTGTGGCCTGGTGAGACTAATTTGGCTAAATAAGGTTTAACATAAAGTAGGCTTTGAATAGAATTGAGCATAGATTGGTATTTACCTTTCCCTTTTATCTCTACCAAACCTTATATAGTTGTGTCTATTGTTGGTACTTCTCCTGCTTGTTGGGTATTATTTCTCATATATTTCTTGTGGCCTGTCTTACTATTTAGTCATAGTTATTCAGAAAATAGATTTACTATTCCATGCAAAACTTCATCATAGCCATCCACGTAGATTTACTATCCTCACTGTAGGCACCATAGGGCTAACGTTTGGTAGAGAAACTATGCGAATATGATCTCATTCCTGTCGGGGACTCCACGATGGCGTTTGGCAGAGTTAGAGATTGAATTGTATAGAAATGCAAATTCATCTTTGCCAAGGCTTCTTCTATGGCATTATGTAGAATTTTAAAATGAATCATATAGGAATATAAAGATTTTTAGGATTTCTCTTATTTGCTCTTATATGCACATAGGTCTATCTAGCTTTTAAATTAAGCAAATTAATTCACCAATCAAAATAGAAGTGCACATGACTTTTTTTTTAACAGATATTACTCTAATAGCAAAAAAATTCATGAGAATAGTTGTTTTTATAGAGTTAAATGCGAGATATTGTTGGATAACTGTTACTACCAAAAACATTTATGAAAATAGCTATTTTTATTATTAAAAAAATAATTTTTATTATCAACAAGAATGTATTCATACTTTTACTGAAACTGGTGAATCAATCTGTGATTTTAAAAATTAGATGAATCTATATGCACGTAAGAAAAAATAAGAGATTTAAATGTCATTTACCTTTATTATAATGAGACATTTATCTTCTAGATTTTCAAAGATTATGAAGTACATATATCTACAGAGATTAATTTATATTTCTAACAGTAAGAATTTGCTGAAGCCGTAGGGGCATAAAAGGAGATTACAATGTTCTAAAGAGTTTCTAGGTGTAGGAGTTCATTCTGAACTATTCTCTGGGCATGGAGATTTTTTATTTATAGTTAAGGTTAGCAGCTATGATAATGTAGATTTTCTTATTAAGGATGTATTGATGAGAAATTTTGGTCTTTGACAAAGCATCAATATGATCTGTGCATTTGAGTGAGATCAACCAATAAATATTTATTTTATTTCGCATCTTTGCTTATTTGAGTTAAATGTATTTTATTTTATTGAGTTAGACTTATTTGTCAGTAGGTAACCCATTGCTACTGATAAATATTTAGAGTCAAATTTGAGTGAGTTTGATTCAAATTAGATTAGGTTGGATTCAATTTGAATTAAATTGGCCTCAATTGTGAAGGGATAAAAGGGGAATCGTGCCTCTGCTGCTACATGGGATCGCTGATTTTCGTTGTTTGTCCGCTTGTCTCTTGTCAAGCTAGTGGGACAGATGATTGCACTCGGTTGGCCTATTCACCGCTCCCGACGTCGACCCACATCTCCATCATTTTCACTTATGCTGACCTCTTGCCACAATGCCCACACATGATGCCTGCGGGACTAACGGCCTTAGCATGTTTAGTCTCTCTAAAGCTTGCAAGCCCACGACCTCCGCTAATCGATAAGTTAGGAGATTTACACCTCCTTATAAAACTGGTTTGAATTGATTTATAATTGAGCAAGAGCAGCAGAGGGCTGCGACGGACCATTGTTAGAGGTTAATTCTGTGCAGTGTGCTTCAGATCAGCTTTGGGAGTAGCAATGGGTTGCGACCTTGTGCAACTTGAAGTCCTATAGGAGTTAGGCCTTCAATTATCCTACATTTCTTGCAAATTTTCTTCTTCCTTTCATTGTTTCTAGTCCTATTTGCTGTTAATAATAATACTTGATATTGGTTTAGTTGTTTATTTATAGTACTCGCTTACTATATTTCTAGTTTCTTACCGTTTGCTGGTTATCTAGTTGTTGAAATTTAATTCTCTTCTATGAAAACTACGGTTTTTAATCACTGTGTTAATACTCTGCATGATCTTGGATTGCCTAATTTAGGTTATAATTTGATGGTGGCTGACCAACCTAAATAACTTGATAATTTCTACATCTCATCTGCTCAAGTTTCATACATTTTACACAGTGCATCACTAGACTAATTAAACTGTCCATGAATTTTTGCTTGAATCAGCAAGCTTGCCAATTTGGAATTAACTCGGTATAATCTTCTCAACATTCCAACTTATAGCACTGTTTAATTTAATTGCATTTAGTGAGCATTTGTTTCGTTGTTATCTTAGTGTTATGTTATTAATGTAGATGTCATCTTTTGACTGATAATTTTATAATCTAATAGAAGATTTTTTGTAGATATCATTAAACTAAACAACTGCTTTCTCTAGATAATATAACATAACATTAAAATAACATTGAACCAAACGCCCCCTTAGTCTAATCTAGGCTCATGTTCTCATTCATAAGTTTACTTTCATGATCGCACTGCATCGAGTATGCATCCTCTAAAGTTATTAAGTGCTACATTCTTTTTAGAGGATATCTAATTTGGATGCACTTTTTAGAAATATTTCATTTTCTTTATTCTGTTTTATGAAAAATTATATTGAAATATTTTGCTAATGGAAAACTGCTGTTCATTCCAATAAAAAAAAATCTTTTAACAATCTATTCGGTACAAGGTATAATATATATTAAGTAAATTCTAAATTAAATTTAGTTTTTTTTAAAAAATTAAATAAAAGAAATCAAGAAAATTAAGATTTTAAAAGTTTCAATCGGAATTTATTGTTTCAAAATGTCAAATTAATTCAAAATTTTAGCTAATTTATCAAATATCAAATGAAATTTGATTTAAAATTTTAAATTAAGGTTGGATTGGCTCATAAAATAATCATCTAGCCGTTAAGGCTTAAAGGGAGCACATGCTGCTCATTAATCCCAACCGTAAGGAAATCTTCCACCCTGTGAGTAAACCTCTTTTCTTCACATCAGGAAAAAAAAAAAAGAAAGAAAAAAAATCGCCCAGATCAGCAGAACCGAAGAAGACATGGAGGAAGAACAAGATGGAGAATCCCAACGACCACAGATGACAAATCTGAGTCGCTTCAATTGAATCGTCTGCAAACAAGGTATAGAAACTGCCAAATCCATCACATCTTATTAAATGAGATACCGAAATCCAAGATGCGGGACGAATCACGCCGATCGATCTTCAATGGAGCAGAGAGAAATTCGAGTACGGGAGAAGCGGAAGAAGGAGAAGAAGAGAGGAATCTAACTCCGGCATTGTGTAATCACAGAGCATCCACGGGAGTAGGGATTCGCTTGAGCGCCGGGCCGGCAGTTGTAGTACGAGGCGCCTCGGCGGGAGCAGGGTACGCTGCCTCGCTTCAGCGCGTCGTAGCTGATGTAGTCGGAGGTCGCCAGGATCCTGCGGCCCGATTCCGAGGCCAGATCGAACTCGTGACGGCCGATGCACTGCCAGATCATCCCCTGACACTCCGACCGCATAGGGATCCAGCCTAGGTGGAAGTCTCCCTTGCCGCTGGCAGAAGCGGTAGTTACGACTGCGGCGTATAGGAGGAGGAGGAGAATCGAGGAGTATTTTCTTCCCATTTTTGCCTTTCTCGATTCAATGCCTTCTTTGCTTGTTTTCTTCTCAACTTGGCCGGGTCTTTGAAAGGGAGATGAGGAATGAGGAGCGGCCGGCCGAGGAGAACTTGAAGAGAGAGAAAGGAATAAGCCAAGGTATATCTTATCTTAACCAAACTTTACAATGATGCCACTAGTCCATTTGACAAAAATGATCGATAGTTGATCACGCAGAAAATCAAGAAAGAAAGTTGATCACGGGTCTAATTATTTTATTGTCGAGTAGATTAATTATATAATTCATCAGATAATTTAGTGCATTAGATCAGTAAATTATTACAAAATGATCATTTTGCACTAAAAATTTATGCTGTTGGTATAAAGTATAAAATAAAGATGAATTTAAAAGGCCACAATTTTAGAAATTCCTCGATTCTGAGGCTGCCGATTTCAACCCAGCCAGCAAACTCAATCCTAATGAACTTTATATGGGGTTCAACACAAATGGGTCAACCCAATAGTGAACCATGTGGGAGACATTTAATTACAGGTTAACCTATTTATGACCTATTAATGAGTAATGACTTTTTAAATAATATTTATTGTTGTTTTTTCACTTTTAATTATTGTTAGATGTATGCTACATGATTGTATATTTGATTTTCTTATTTAAGTTTTATGCTTATTGCTTATTAATTAAAAGTAATAATAAAGAAGACTAAACATTATGCAAGTCCAAGAGGATAGGGGCAATATCATGCATATTTATGATTTTAAAAATTCATTTGAGTTTCTGAGTCTCAAAACTATTTACATTGATTCTTGAGGATGACCTAAATATTTTAACTGAGTCCTTTTTCAAGAATCCTATCAGTTAGTTAGTGGATGTTTTTTGTCGAGTGAATTATCCTATAATATCCGTGATTTAAATGTAGAGGTATTATTCGCTTTGACTTTAGAAAGTTATGTGACTTGGGCACTTTTCAGGAGGTCACCCATCCTAGCACTATTTTAGCTCAACCATGCTTAACTTTAAGAGTTTCCTATTATTAGCCTCAATTTTTTCCAAAAGGTGCTTCTACTATTTGGGATTATATTATTTACTTATATAGCCTAGATCTCTCATTTGCTTTACGATGTGGGATGATTTATTTCTGTACCTCTTTCATCACTATTTATTAGCCTAGAGCCTATGTGACGCCCGTGGCCGAAGAGGGTAGAGAGTGATCGTCGGGTGATGCCCTAAGAGAAAGGAATCACTGAGGCAAAGTGCGGCTTAGTAGTGAGGGACGCCTTTTGAATAATGAGTGGTGAGAGGAGCACATGAATGAATCGTCCCACATCAGAAAGGGAGGGAGATCCTGAGCTGTATAAGTAGATAACGTGATCTCAAATGGGAGAGACGCATTTTGAGGCAAAACCGTGAGGCTAATGATGAAAAACTTTATAATTGAGCGTGCTTGGGCTAGAGTAGCACTAGGATGAGTGATCTCCTACGAAATGCTCAAGTCACGCAATTTTCCTAAAGCCAAAATGGACAATACCTCTACAATGAGATCATAGAATGTTACAGCCTAGCAGGAGCTGCACTTTACTCCAATGATTTTCTTCTCTTAGGATATTACCCAGCGATCAATCCTTGCCTTCTTCGATCATCGGAGTCACTGTCATACCTTCATTTTTATAGATCATTTATCCACAATAATAAGAGGTGATTAACAGTTAGAATCATAAAGCAGATTATAAAATAAAGACATTTTTATTAATCTCAAGATAAAAAATTATATAAATTCAGGTACAAAACAGATAACCCAAGGTAACCTTAAACTAGAGTAAAAAAATGTAAAGCAATCAAACTGAGAGGCAAAAAGATAAATATCAATGGGGCTATACAGAATGTAAGGAAATGCCATCTTTGGGGATTTGCAGTCTTCTTCTAACAACAGATTACTTACCTGAAAATAATAGGTCAAACACATAAATAGAATAAATGACCTCCATCTTATAATAAGATAGGTGAAATTTTATAGCTCAAAATACCAATAGTTTGGGATATCAAAATACATTATAATATCATCTTTTCATCTTATAATATTATTATGTGTCATATTTTACATAATTAATATTTAAAAGATTTTATATTAATAAATAATCAGAATTAGCAAATATAAGTCACTAATATGATAAAAAATACTAGATACATCACCAGTATGGCAACAGGTTCAATAGATGCGCCACCAGTATGATAATAAGAATAACAAGATGCAGGTACATTTCCCACATGATGGTACATGTTTAAAAGGTGGTTCGTTAATTATCAGGATCCCAGTGCATCATATATTCATATATCTCAAAATACATTAGTCTAATATAATACAGTATAATATCTCAACATAAAGCTTAACAGAATATCGACATCAAATCATGCAGAGTATGCAAAATATAGCTCACAAAATATAAATAATATCATTTTGTATATCAATTAATTTAATTTAACAACCATGATATTCTAAGTCTAGTGAAAATTATTTACTAGAAAGTGGACAAAATAATAGTTCACTGGTGGTTACGGAGTCTCCCGATTCAATTATGATTATTCGGATTGAGTTCAAGATGAAATGATGACTATCAAGATTAATAAATTAGCTTAAGTTAAATATGCTGACTCAGGTTATACAAGTGCAATCATGTCAAGCATTTTAGTTTAAATCAAGAGAATCAACTCAGGTTAAATAAGTCAATTTGAGTCAAATAAGTCAAAATGAGTCAAACAAGTTATCATGGCTTAACTCAGGTCAAACAAGTCAACTAAGGTCAAATGAGTCAACTTAAGTCAAACTAGTCAACTTTGGTCAAACATATCAACTTGGGTTAAATGAGTCAACTTGAGTCAAACTAGTTGACACGAGTTAAACGAGTTGACACAGGTTAAATGTGTTAATATGGTTTAGACAGGTTAATCACAAGTTAAAATAGTTAACTCGGATTGAGTTAGCCAAATTGAATCTATAAAAGAAATTACTGAATATAATTTAAATTCAGTGGAGCTGAAATACTTACTTCTTCTAGCAGAATTTCATCGCTAGAAGAAGAAGAGGAGAAGTTGTATCGAGATAGGCTAAGGTATTTAGAAGAGTGTAAGGGATATAAGAAGAGAGATAGAGGTTGTGATTTTTTCTGTGGGATTTGAGGCTTATTTATAGAAAAAATAAATTTAATAGAGCAGGACCCACTAGTGATTAAGGAGGTGGCTGATGGGAGAGGGCAAAGGGAAGCTCTAATTTAATAGAAAGCTTTATGAAAATTTAATATTTTTATAACCTTTTATTCACATAGAAGCTTCATAGATTCAATTTTTAATGCAATAATTATTTCGAAGTCTTTAGATTATAAATGTACTTATATTAAGTATAAAAATAATAAACATATATTAATAGGTACTTCTTAAGCGGGTTATTACATCTTCCTCTACTTAAAAAATTTAGTCTCCAAATTTATCTGAACAGATGGGAGAACTTATTTTTTATTGATTCTTTCATCTCCTACGTGGCTTCTTCTACCTTATAATTTCTCTATAAAACCTTCATAATTAGAATGATGCATTTTCGGAGCATCTTCTCTTTTCAATTCAGAATTTTAATAGGTTTTTCCTCATAGGATAAATCAGGTTGCAGGCTTAGTGGCTCATGTTTTAGTATGTGATCCAGATCAGCTATATACTTTCTAAATGATGAGATGCGAAAGACATTGTGAATTCCCTCCATCTCTGGGGTAATGCGAGCTAATATGTTGATGTTCTAACTCGTCGAATGATTTCAAAGGGGCCAATGAACTTTGATTTAAGTTTGCCCTTGATACCAAATCGATAAACACTTTTTTTAGTGATATTTTTAGAAACACGTGCTCTCCAGATTTGAAGCAAATATCATGTCTCTTTGAGTCAGCATAGGCCTTCTGTCAACTCTGAGCTACTAGAAGTCGGTTTTGGATTATCCTGATCTTTGCAAGGTGGCCTCAATAATTTCTGGTTCCAACATTTTTCTTTCTTCTAGTTCATTCCAATACAAGGGTGATTGTTATTTTCTGTAATACAAAGCCTCGTACAGAGCTATTTCTTATGTGAGAGCTGTTATTAAATGAGAAATCCACCAAACCTAGATATTTTTTTCTAATTATCTCTAAAATCCATAACACATGCTCTTAGCATATCCTCAGGATTTGAATCGTTCTTTCTAATTATCCATCTGTCTCCAGCTGATATATTATGCTAAAACTAAGTTTCATTTCCATGGCTTTCTAAAGACATCTATAGCCTTGAGACAAAATGGAGATCTCTATCAGATATAATGAATGCAGGTTTTTTATGAAGCTGTATTATTTCATCTATATATAATTTAATCAAATATTCAAGTGGATGAGTCACTATGATAGGTAGAAAGTGGGTAGACTTTATCAACTTATTCACGATTACCCAAATAACATCATATCCTTTAGAGTTTAGTAATCCATAAATAAAATCTATAGTGAAATGCTCTTATTTCAATGTAAGGATTTTTAAAGGTTAAAGCAGTTCTCCTTGTCTTTGATGTTTTATTTAACTTTTTGATAAATCAAATGACTTACAAATTTAGCAATATTATTTCTATTTTAGGCTATCAGAATTATCCCCATAAGTCATGATATATTTTAGTCCATAAGGGTGAATTAAATAACCCGCGTTGTGCTTCGCTAAAAATTTCTTTTTTAAGTTCATAGAGTTAGGGACATGCATTTGTTTAGAATTAGAGAATATCATCAAATTCTATCATAAATTCTAGTTTGTTTTTTTTCTATTACATTCTGAGTAATTTTAACAACCTCCTGGTATTCTTGTTGAGCTATCTTATTCTTTTTATATAGATTCGATTGTATAGAGAAATGACTTACCATTCTTTTATTATTATGTACTTAGGTCTGCAACCATAGTTGCTTCATTTCTTTTATAAGCGCTTCTTAATTTGTGAGAGGATTAATTGCAGATTTTTAGCTAAGCGCATTTGTAATTATATTTACTTTTCTCGGATGATATTGAATATCCACGTCATAACTCTTTAACAACTCTAACTATTTTTATTATCTTAAATTTATTTATTTTTGAATAGAAATATACTTTAGACTTTTATTATCTGTAAAAATTTCATATGTTGCTCCAAATAACTTAAAATTTTAATAGCAAAGATAACCACAGCTAGCTCCAAATCATGCGTAAGTTAATTGACCTTATAAGATTTCAATTGTCTTGATGCATAAACAATAACTTTACCACCTTGCATTAGTACACACCTCAATCAATTTTTTGGAAGCATTACTATAAATGATAAAATTTTCAAATGTTTGTTTATCAATATTTTTTTTTCAAATGTTAAGATAATAATTAAGATAATGACCACAACAACTCATCTTTTTAGTTCCTGAAAAATTTCTTCTCAGGCTTTTAACCACTTGAATTTTACTGACTTCTTAGTTAGTTGAGTGAGTGGTAGGGGAATCTTTGAAAATCTTTTTACGAATTTTTGATAGTATCTAGCTAAATTAAGAAAACTTCTTACTTTAGTTATATTAGTTGGCCTTGGCCAATTAGTAATAGCTTCAACTTTAGATGGATTTACAGTAATACTGAATGAACTGATTATATACTCTAGGAATGTCATTTGTTGTAATTAAAATTTGCATTTATTGAGCTTGGCATATAACTTTTTATCTCTTAGGGTGTGTTTGTTTGTAAGGTTAAATTTAAGAAAGTTAAAATTAAATTTAGATAGAGATATTTTTTATTGAAAGTTGTGAATTGATGTAAAATAAAATTAATAGGGATATGTGAGAGATGTGATATAAAGGTAGTTATTATGTTGGAATATGTGAGGGATGTGATATAAGTTAGTTATTATTTTAGTTATATATATAGGATGTGAAATAAATTTAATTTTTAATATTAAATTTTATGTGTGATGTGATATGCCTGGTTAAAATTAAATCAGATTAATTTTAAACTCCTAGACAAACGAAGCCTTAGTGTTTTTAGTGCAATCTAAAGTTGCTCTTCATGCTCTTTTTCACTAGAGGAGTATATGAGTATATCATTGACAAGCACAATAATAAATTTATCTAAATAAGGGTGGAATATTCAGTTCATGAGGTCCATAAATACTGTAGAAATATTAGTTAATTCAAAAGGCATGATTATAAATTCATAATGGCTATACTTTATTTAAAAGGCAAATTTTGAAATATCCTGTTCTCAAATGCGCAGTTTATGATGGTCAGATCATAAGTCAATCTTTGAGGATACCTTAGCATTCTTCAATTGATCAAAAAGATTATTTATTTTGGGTAGTAGGTATTTGTTCTTGGTAGTAATCTAATTCAGCTCCCAAGAATCGATATATAGTCTTAAAGAGCCATTTTTTTTCTTAATAAATAATACTAGTGCACCACAAAGAGACACATTAGGTTGGATAAAGCCCAAATTAAACATTTTTTGCAGTTGTTCCTTCAGTTTTTCTAGCTATTTAAGGGTCATTCAGTACGGAGCCTTTGATATAGGGGCAGATTTAGGGACAATGTTTATGGTAAATTCCACCTCTCTTTTCGGGGGTAGTCCAAAAAGTTCTTCTGGAAAGATATTTGGGAATTCTCTAACATTCTATTGATTTTAGTTTCACTTTTTGATGTCGATTTAATGTAGGTTAAATAAATTTCACACATTTTCTTTAATAGCTTCTGATATTTTATAAAAAGATATAATAGATAAGATATTTCACTTCCTTTAAAAGAGATTAATTCTTTGGGGGTGAGAAAACATATCTTCTTGGCAGTACAATCAATCTCGGCATACCAATTCGTAACCATTTCATCCTTAATAGTATGTCAAAGTCCTTCATAGCAAGGGTGATCAAGTTTGTGGGTAAGATGTGACCTTTGTTGCATATTTCATAGTTTAAGTATATTATTCTACTACCTAGCTGAAGCCGTATTTACAGTATAAGGCATGTCTAGCATTTCAAATAAAATTTTCACAGAAGTTTTAAACTCAGATAAAATAAATGAATGTGTAGACTCAAAATCAAATAATACTTATACAGATAATTCAGAGATATAAATAGTACCTGCAATGACCGAGTCGGATAGAGCAAAAACTCAGGCTTGGGCTTGTGGCCTTGAGTTTGCATCAGGCTCCGGTGCCATATGACAATCTTTCACAAAATAATCTTTGTTACTGTATCTAAAACAAGCTTTGCTGCTCTTTCGACATTTAAAAATAAGATAATGACCTCCATAATTCTGACACCTTACATCTATCCATCAACCCCCCTTTTTCCTTTCGTTTTTTTTCGAAACTTCTCGCATGCTTTTTAGCCTATTCATAATTGTGCTTTTTCTTTTTATATCACTCCTGATTTTCATTGATATTTTGCTATGCGATCAGCACCCTTTAGTATAATTTAGCATAGTTACAATTCCTCATGACATTTATTTGCTTTTGGATGTATTTTTGTAAGCCATCTTCAAATTTCTTAGCCTTTTCTCGTAAATCAGCGACTACATGACGGTCATAACAAAAAACTACAATAAATGCTACTTCATATTCTATGAAGGCATGGAATCTTGCTTCAGATGAATGAAATCACGTAATTTTTTTTATAGTAAGAGAAAAATATTGTTAAAGGAAGTCTTTACGAAATCTTTCTTAAGGAATAGATTTAAGATATGTAAATTTAGTATTAACTTAAGACTTTCACCATTTACGACCTTAACCGGTCAACATATATAAAGCAAAGCCTTTCTTTTTATCATCATAATATTTAATAAAATAAAAAATTATTTTCAATCTATTAATCCATTTCTCTGCAGCTAGAGGATCTGGATTTTTTGCAAACTGGGTTGTTTTTCCTTTCAAAAATACATATATAGAGCATCTTGTTAATCATTATATTATTTTCTTGATTTTTATTAATTTGATTTTGTGTGAAGTAGCTTGAGATTTTATTTTCATTTGATAAGTAATATTTATAAGTATGCAGATAAATAAAAATAATATTTTATTTGTTAGCCCTTAGGGCTTTCCAAGAGGAGATGTGAATTGGAATTAAATTTTTTTTTTAATAAATTATATTTATAAAATCAACGGCAGATAAATTGCATGCACAACCAAGAATTCAGGAAGGATAAGAAAGCTACAGTGAAAATCAGTCAAATAGAGCATGAAAGAGCAAATTGGTCGATTTTACCAAATGGACTGAATAACCTGTAATAGTGCATAAAAATAGAGAAATAAAATCAGTTGATTTGGGCGAATCGACCAAAATAGTAAAATCAGTTTAATAATAACTCAAAATAAAAATCGTGAGAGATATGATTTAGGGGGCGTTTGGTTCAGTGTTATCTTAATGTTATGTTATGTTATCTAGAGAATGTAATTATTTGGTTCAATGACATGTATAAATAATCTTCAATTAGATTATAAAATTATTAGTCAAAAGATGTCATCTAGATGTCATGACATCTAGATTACATAACATAACACCAAGATAACAACGAACCAAACGCCCCCTTAGATAATATATGAATTAATTATATTAAAATAGTTTGAGCTTATTTTTGAGTTAAAATCAGATTTAATATATTTATATATTAATCAAGTTTTAATGACCTAAAAAGGAGAGAAAAATATACAAGTGATTTATAGTGGTTCGACTCCCCGCTTAGTCTACTTCCTATGCTCCTCAAGTGAGATTTCAGTCTACTAACACATCGGCCTTTTAATGGGAACCAATGCAAACAAACCCGATTACAAACCCACCAGCTTTTTCTAGAAACCAAAGCCGACCAAACCTTACAAATTCACCAGCTTTTTCTAGGAAACAAAGCCGATCAAACCTTACTATGAATAAAAAGAGGAAAGATATTTTCTAACCCTTATGAATAAAGAGAATAAAGATATTTTCTAACCCACCTATTTTCTTTTTGTAATTCTAACCCACATACCATCTCATTTAATGGGAAAAACTAAACACTTCCACTGAGGGAGAGAATAAAACGAGTTGCTAGTTTAGCTAGCTAATATTATAATTTAAGCACAAGAGAGCAAAATTACAAAAAGGAGCTATATATGTATAGAGATTTGCCAAGAGTGAAGACTCGAAAAATCTGAAAATGAGTTACCAAACTCGTTTGAAAACTGAAAAGAAAATAGATCTTGACGAGACAAAATTGTTTGCAAAAACAAGGAATGCTCAAGTAAAGATATTTTCAAGTAAAAGTAAGCACACCTCAAGAAAATCTCAAATAATCTTTGCCAAAATAAAACTTACTGATTTCAGAAAATATAAGCTGTAGGAAACAGAAACAGGAAATCTGAAATTATTTGCCAGCAAAATATAGGAGTGCAATTTCAGGTTTTATTTGATTGCTAGCCAAAGACTTCTTCAAATATTCACTTCTTCAAGAGGGAATGCAGTTTTTATTAAGGAAAAAGTAGAGGAACATTTAGAGCTTGAGAGAAGAGCTTAGAAACACTTGGAAATTTTTTACAAATCAATTGTATTGCTTGTTCTGCAGTTTGGATAGCAGGAAATAGGTTTAGCTGAGTTGAAAGATTCAAACAAACCAATAAAAAAATGCCAAGTGTTTATGTCCTACCCAAGTCCTAATGAGAGGAAGGCAAATGGAGGGCATTTTGGTTATTTTTTTGGATTTAAGAAATGGTGGAAAAGTTTCAAAATTTTTGGAAACAAATTGCAGAAATTATGGCAGCCAAAACACAAAAGATTGAGAAAGAGAAAGATATAAAAATATTTAAGTGGGCTTACTTAGCATAAGAACAAATGAAGAGATGCCAACTAGAATTATTTTGTCCTTAATACATATTAAAAAGGATCACTTTGTCTTAGCATATAGTACAAAAATCTGAGCTAAAGAATAAAGTTAGTGGATGTTAACTCATTTTTCTTCTTTTAGAAAGTAACAAAAGAGGAATATATAGTTTTTTTGGATATTTCATAAAGTAGGAAATATAATACAGCACAAAGCTTTGAAATAAATCAAATAATGTATTTTAAATCAGCCAAAATGATGATACATAAAGTCAAATAGAATTCTAGGCACTGGGCAGGTTTGTTCAGGCCCTGTTAACACGTGATTCCAGCGCTGCATCCAAGTCATACACGTGACTCCCAGGTGGCATTAAATTCTTATTTTGCTTTTATTCTCGCAAATCTCAAACCTTGGTCAAACTTCGACCATGAGAGTTCGGTCAAACATCATCCACGACGATCCAGGATCACCTCTAGCAAACATCGATGATGATGTTCCTCAGTTGCTCTTGTCACAGTCGGCGTGGCCTGACCGTGTTATTTCCCATACAAGATACTTTTTTCAGACACACAAATCAAGGACCCGCATGCTTCAGCCATCACGGATCCCTAGAAGAAATACCAAGATCAGAGAGACAAGCTTTCCATCCGCTACTTTCGGCTCCTCCGATGGCCGACAACAGTAGAGCCATCAGCATGAGCTTAGCATTTGTTTATTCCTTTCCCTTCCAGAAAAATAGGATGAAGGGGGGACAAATCTTTTTTCTGGAGAGCTGAATTCTTCTTCTATCACTTTTGTAAACGAGAGCTTGAGATAAGAGAAAGCTCTTTCTCTTTCTCTCTCTTTCTCTGTCTCTTTTCTCTCTTTCTTTTGTTAGCTCATTGTACTGGTCCTTTTGACCACCCTTTTTCTTTCTCTAGTGAAATCAATCACTCGGCCGCTTGGTGGACGTATGGGATTTGCTAAACCTCTGTGTGTTGCTCTGAATGCGTTTTATTCTCATCTAAGCCTCAGTCAACAGGCTTAACTCACTGTGTGTCGCCGTCTCTCGGGACTTTCTCTTTCTCTGTGTTTCTTGGGATCCCCTACATCTCACGTCAACATCTTCTGGTGCTTTCATTGAAACCTAAGAAGATGGTGGCTATAACCAACTCTACAGCCCACATCACACATGCAGGAGAACCATCTGTCAGGGCGCCAGGTGATGAGGCTTTCGCTTCAACGTCCCTGCGTCGCGCCGGATCTACTTCTTCTTCCAGAGATACTCGCATTACAGAGTTGCAGGGGATGCTGGCGAACCTCATTGATTTGGTTACTGACCTTACAATACAATAGGCCATGATTCTCAGGCAAACTCAACCAGTTTGCGCCGCAGTCTTGCCTCCTGTACCTCTCCCGCCGGTCGCGGTGGCACCTGCACCTCTCCTGCCAGTTGTGGCGGCCTGTGAGCCTCTTTCGCTGATCGCGGCGGCGCCTCCACCTCTTCCGTCGGTTGCGGCGGCTCCAGCCACTTTCTTGCCTGTCGCAACGCCTTCTATTCAATCGTCTAGCTCTTCTCGGCTGCCAAGACGCCCTATTCCTGCTCAAGAGCCCCCCCCAAAATCCTCTTTTACCGTGTCCACTGCCGCGACCTACCTTTTTTTCTCCAGCTTTTCCTCCTTTCCTAGCTGGGCGCAATCTACCCTTTACTGGGATTCAGGCCCCTCCATATGGACTTGACCCTTTCTTTGGCCCCCTGGATGACAACGCTCCTTTCTCCGATGCCACCCGGCAGGCGCCAGTTCTGGTAGACTTCAAGTCACCCCGACTTAAGGCCTACAGGGGTGCCACCGATCCCCGTGAGCATATTCAGGGGTTCGAGGCCACTGTTCGCTATCTTCAGCCCAACGAAGCCACCAAATGTCACCTCTTGGCCAACACTCTGAAGGGAGTGACTTTCAGTTGGTTTGTAAAGTTGCCTAGGGGTCACATCTGTTCCTACGTGCACCTGAAGTGGGAGCTGATCGCCCGCTTCATTGGTCGGACACGGATGGTCGTTTCTGATATGATGCTCACAAATATTAAACAAAGCGAGAAGGAAAGTCTGCGAGACTACACCATCCACTATCAGAGGGGCCTCAAGAGTGGCGATTTGTCCATATATCTCCAACTGGTTAAGCCTTGAAGCTATCCAGAGCTGGTTGCCAGGGCCAGCCAGTTCGTACTGCTAGAGGACGCTGAGGCTTCCCCTCCCGACATTTTCGGAGTCAAGAAGGAGAGGAAGAGGAAACATCGGGGTGACAAAACACCGTCCACGATGATTCGCGGAGGAAGGAATCATGGCAGGGATGACAGGAGGCCACAGTAGCCCTGTGAACAAAAACATCTCTTTTCCCAGTCGCTTACTGAAGTATATGCGGCGGCCGTGAAATAAGGTTGGATTCGTCCTACAGGGCTTATGCCAGCACCACCGAGCAGAGTGGATCCGGAGAATTACTGTGAGTTTCATGAGAATTACGGGCACAAGCTTCACAAGTGTCGCGCATTAAGAGCCCTGCTAGACAAGCTAGCGGGCTAGGGCAAACTTGAAGAGTTCATGCTGATGGCGCCCACATTCAATGTCGCGCAGAAGGGCAAGGCCTCAGCAGGCATGGGGGCTCCGTCCCAGGATCTGCAGCTGCCAAGTTCTGGTCAGCCGGCGCAGTCCTATCCCCCAGCGGCAAGGACGATCAATACCATCTTCAGCGTTGACCTTGTTGCTGCACACCGACAGGTGGTAGAAGTAGATGGCAACTCTCATCAGCCCTCTTCTTCCATCCCACTCATTTTCTGTCATGAAGATCTCCCCTGCATGGGCAACCCTCACAACGACCCGATAGTGGTCACTGCCCGTGTCGCCGACTTCGATGTTCGGCGAGTGCTCCTCGACTCAGGAAGCGCGACCGATATCTTATTTGAATTCGCCTTCCTCCAGATGGGCCTCAGGGAAACGAACCTTCTCCGTTCAGGAACTACTCTGCTAGGTTTCTTCGGAGAAAGGGTTCAGCCGCTGGGATTCATCTCTCTGTCGGTTTTTTTCTGCGATGACAACGGCCACGCCATGAGTATGGTAAACTTCGCTGTCATTAGAGCTAAGTCGGGCTACAACGCTATCCTGGAGAGGACTACTCTCTACTCCTTCGGAATGGTGATCTCTACGCCCCATCTCTGCGCAAAGTTTCCTACCTTTAGCGGCGTTATCACCATCAGAGGAGACCTACGACATGCCACCCGATGTTTCCAAATCGCAGCGCAGCTCATTGTTGACCATCTAAATCTAAGGGAGTCTCAGCCTCTCATGCCATAGGATGGGGTTATCAATGTATCAGTGGGGGGAGAAGGATCTTCAAGAATTATAAATATATCTTTTTCCATGAATGCAAACCAGCAAGGAGATGTCACTGCTTTGCTTTCTGAGTATGTAGATGTTTTTGCTTGCTCCCCCAAAGATATCTCGGGGGTTGACAGGGCTATCTGTGAGCATCACTTGAGCATATCTACTGACGCCATTCCCGTAAAGCAGAAGAAATGGGTCATGGTAGGGGAAAGGCAGAATGCCGTTGAAGAAGAAGTAAACAAACTCCTGAAAGCAGGCTACATCAGAGAAGTCCAATACCCACGGTGGCTGACCTATGTTATGGTAAAGAAAGCCAGCGGGAAGTGGAGGATGTGTATAGACTTCCGAACGCTCAACCAGGTTTGTCCCAAAGACAGCTATCCTCTTCCGTGCATCGATATGATGGTAGATCGCACATCTGGATACAATGTGATGAGTTTCTTAGATGCTTTCTTCGAGTACCATCAAATCCGGATGGCTAAAGAAGAAGAGAAAACTGCTTTCATCACCGACTTTGGTACATATTGTTATAATATCATGCCCTTCCGTCTCAAGAACGTTGGTGCCACCTATTAGCGCATGATTGACGCCGTGTTCAAAGGCCAAAGGGGGAGAAACCTCAAAGCATATGTTGACAACATTTTGGTCAAGAGTCAGAACATGGAGGAACATTTTGCAGACATCAGAGAAACCTTCAATACTCTCCGAAAGTTCAATCTCAAGCTGAACCCCACCAAATATACTTTTGGCGCAGCCTCAGGGAAGTTCTTGGGCTACCTAATATCTGTCAGAGGAATAGAGTCTTACCTAGATAAAATCTCAGCAGTCCTCAGCATGCATTCTCCCCGATCACTAAAAGAAATTCAGAAGCTCACCGACCGTATCAATAGCCTGGGGAGATTCATTTTCAAGGCTGGTGATAGATGTTTGTCGTTCTTCTGGTGTCTTTGCAAGGGCAAAAAAAGGTCAATGGACAGTTGAATGTGAAGCTGCTTTCACAGAGCTAAAGAGATACCTTACAACCACACTAATGCTTGTAGCGCCGAAAGCAGGGGAAGTTTTGTCTCTTTACCTAGGGGCATCAGATGCAGCGGTTTCGGCTGTCCTCGTGAACGATGATAAGGGGATCCACCGCCCTATCTTCTACATTAAGCATATACTTCTTGATACAAAAACCCGATACCCCACGCTGGAGAAGCTCGCTTTTGCTCTCCTGATGGCCGCAAGGAAGTTGCGTCCATACTTTCAGTCGCATACTATCCAGGTGGTTACTGACCAGCCTTTCCTGAAGGTGTTACACACCCCTGAGGTTTCGGGAAGGCTCCTCAAATGGTCCATTGAGCTTGGCAAATTCGACATCAAATACGTCCCACGGCTAGCAATCAAAGCCCAGGTGTTGGCCGACTTTGTTGCTGAATATTCCACTCTGGAGTCACTACCTACTAAAAGCAAGGTCGTTCTATGGTCTCTTCACATTGATGGTGCTTCTGGACTTCAATCTCAAGGAGTTGGAATTCTTCTAACCAGCCCCATAGAGGTCGCCCTGCATCAGGCGATAACTCTTTAGTTCAAGGCTACTAACAATCAAGCAGAGTATAGGGCTCTTATTGCGGGACTGAGTTTTGCACTCAGCATGTCGATATAATACATATAAGTGTTCAGCGACTCCCTACTGGTCGTCAATTAGGTGAACCGAACATACGAGACAAAGGATGAGGTTCTGAAGAAGTATTTGCAGAAAACTTAGTCCTTGATCTCTCAATTCGAAAAATTCTCCCTAGCGCACATTCCCAGAGAGGAAAATCAAGTGGCAGATCGGCTCGCAAAGGGGGGCTCCCCGACCTCCGCCGACATCAAATACTTGAAGAGCCCAACTATGAATGTGCGAAAATTGGCTCTGAGGAGCGCCCATCATGCTGGATGGATGGGATTTTCGACTACTTGAAGAATGAGACTCAACCTACCAATAAACAAGAAGCAAGAAAGCTGAAACTTGATTGTGCTAACTACGTCCTTATCAACGGAGAACTCTACAGAAGGTCTTATGCCAGACCCCTCTCCAAGTGCTTGAGACCAGAAGAGGCACAAGAGGTTATGGAGGCTATTCATAAAGGAGAATGTGGAACCCACGCCCGCGGCCGAAGCTTGGTCATGCGGATCCTACGTCAGGGATTCTTCTGGCCCAATATCCACAAAGATGCTCAGACATTCGTAGAGAAGTGCCCTCAGTGCCAATACTATGGTGACATGCAAAGACAATCAGCCAGCTATCTCAAACCCATCAATTCGTCTTGGCCCTTCGTTGTTTGGGGGATTAACTTTCTGGGCCCAATGCCTACCGCTATCAAAAGCTACAAGTGGATATTGGTCGCTGTCGACTACTTCACGAAGTGGATTGAAGCTAAACCACTTACTCAGCCTACTGCCCAGAACATCGAGAACTTCCTATGGGCTAACATCGTCTGTAGGTATGGTGTATCCATGGCAATCATCACAGACAATGGTACGCCATTCGCCAATCAGCGAATTCACAACTTTTGCGGAAACATCAGATCAACCTCAAGTACGCATCTGTTTGGCATCCTCACACTAATGGACAGGCAGAAGCTGCTAATAAGAATATTCTGAACATTTTGAAAAAACGTTTGGATGACGCCAAGGCTTGCTGGCCAGATGAATTACCAGGCGCTCTTTGGGCTTACAATACAGCTCCTTCTGAGGTCACTCAAGAGTCGTCTTTCTCCCTGACCTTCGGAATGGATGCCGTCATACCTATTGAATTGGAGCACTACTCTCCCAGAGTGGAAGCAACAACCAACTTTGATCCCGAAGATTTGCAAACCTGGGTGAATGGAAATGATGATTCACGAAGGGTTGACCTGGATCTCTTGGAACAGAAAAAGCAGTTGGCCGCCCTCAAGCGTCTGGAGCACAAATGCCAGGTAGAACGATACTTTGACCGTAAGGTCAATCCTTCAAGGCGATCTGGTCCTCAAACGATGACTTTTTATTGGCGGCAACTTGGGAGTTCCCAAACTTGAGCCCAATTCGGAGGGGCCATACATCGTGCGCGAGGTTGTAGGACCTAACACGTATTATCTCATGACCACTGAAGGCACTCAACTCCCTAGGACTTGGAGCGGAGATGATCTGAAAAAGTTTCATGCTTAAATAAGAGCAACAATCCATCCTGATTCACACAAAATTCATTTTGTACAGACTCATCTGGATTCTTTCAATACACGTTCGGATTCTTTCATTATGCTCTCCTGATGGTTTTATTTTGAGCTCAGGAGTTTTTATGATGTTAATCCTAACATTGATATTCACACTGAGGTATTATCTAAAGTACAACTAGCTCATCTTTTATTCAAGCATCGTGCGACAGGTATGATTCTAACCTCAAACTCTTAACTATCATACACGATGGTTCATTATACTCACTTTTCATATATGAAGGTCACCAAGCCTAGTCATGTCTGGCAGGCGGGGTCCCCTACCTATATTCAGAACCCTTCCATAAGCCCATCTGGCTAGCGGAAGGCCAGAAGGCTCGCTCATAACCTTAGGGCAGTCCCTGCTATCTACCCATAATACAGGTCCTCCCTAAGCAGAGTGCCTTCGCTTTTCATTAGAATCTGCCCTAAGGGAGGTCAGCCCATGCCACAAGTACAAACATCATCCACGATGTTTCAGTTTCTCCGTCCTTTTGGCATTGGGTCAGATAACTCCTCCTAGGCAGGATCTTCACTACTATCATACTTCTTTCCTGTGCAGATGCGTAAAGGAGTATGATTTCAAGTCAAATTCGATATTATATTTCCAAATGCACTCTTCCCACTAGGATCAGTCACCCCAAAGGAGGTCAGCCTATGCCTCAAGTACAAACATCGCCCACGATATTTCAGACGACTTAAGTCCTTTTGGCATCAGGACAGATAACTCCTCATAGGCGGGATCTCTTCTATTATTACTACTTCTTCCTTGTACAGGATTATAAAGAAATTGACCTAAGTCCTTTGGGCAACCAATGTGCAAAGAAGTAGTTTCAAAGTTCAAACTAGAGATGCTTTATATGATTCAAAATTCTTTATTGTGAACTCATTATAAAGGATGTATTCATAAAGTTACAATCAGAGCATTTCAAATTTCATACAAAGGTACTTGTTCATTTCATACACATCATAGTAAGTAGGTATGCGAAAGAAAATAAGCTTTTTCATTCTTTCATTTTTAAAAAATACAAAATTGAGGTTACAATTCACTCGTCTTACAAGGAAATAGGTTAGTCTTCACTGTCCCCATCCAAAAGATCAAACATCTGTTGAACGAGATCGTCAGTTAAGTCTAACCCCTCTTCCTTATAAGTAGGATCAGCATCTAGGCAAGGAATGGGCTCCACTTCTCCAAGATCATTGACAGTAATCTTGCCCTCTTGAATCAGAGTGGAAGCCAGTCCTTCTACGCCCTCTTGATCCCATCTAACCTCTACTTTCTGCAGGGTAAGCTTGTTTTGTAGGCCTTTGCAGCTGCTGCAGACCTCTCCGCAATGATGGCCTCCTGGTCTTCAGTGATCTTATCCAGCTTCTCTCGCGGGACCCTGTTGTTAGCTTTCAATGCGCCCATTGCAGACTTATAAACTGCAAACTCCTCCTGCAGTTTAGCCTTCTCTTCCTGTAAGGCATCGAGCTGAGAAGACTTTACTGCAAAGCTTTAATTTCTTCGTCCCGCTGTGAAGCTGGCCTCCTTGCTCGAGCACTTGTTCCTCCATCCTTAAGGTCTTGTTCAGAAGCAGAGGCAAGCGAGCAAGCGCCTGAAAGATGAAGCGAAGTCAACACAATTTGAATAGAAAGTAACAGAAAAATGGAGTTATGAGAGATTCTCACAGCAACCAACTTGTTGGCTACTTGGGCGTAGGCATCTGGCGTCGTGGTTTTCTCCATCCTCTCCTTAAGACCCTTGGTGACAAAGCCACCTCCTACTTCCAATCCCATGTCCCCCGGGGGTGCGCAGTTTCATTCTAACGGTTGCTGGGAGAGCAGGAGGAGTTTTCTCATATCTCCTTTCGTTCCCACGGCGATCCTTGAAACATCGTCTCCGAACCTCCTTGCGAAGTTGATGTGGTAAAGGGGGTCAATACTTCGCTGCCAATCGTAAGCTTCCTTGGCAGTCGGCTGCTCCTCCTCCGCAGTCTTCCCCTTCTTCGAAGGAGGCTCTGGACTTCTCTTTTCTTTGGGTTCCCTCTTCCGCTTAGGGACCTCCTTCAGTACTAGGTCCAAGCAGGGACTCACAGTTGCCCCAATTGCTTCTTTCTCTTCTCCCCCTTTTGGCCCTTCTCTTCGACCTTCTTTTCTCCTTTGTTTTCCCCAAGAACGATCCCCTTATTACCTTTGGGGACCATCTTGGGCTTGGCCGATGTGACAGGTTCTTTCCCTTTGCCTGCCTCTTCCATCACCTCGGCCAAGGTCTTCCTGTAGTCCGCAGTATTCTCCGAAGAGGATACCACGTTGACGGCGGTTCCGCCACAAACTGGCTCAAGAACCTTTATCTCTCCCTGCTCCACCACCTCAGTAACCTCCTTGTTGAGTTGCATAGCGGGGGGCTGACCCCTCCTGGCCCTCTTCATTAGGACCATGCCAGGAGATGGAACCGTCTCCTTGAAGACGACATATCCTAATGATTGTGCGTACAAGGATATGTCATTCTTCACGTGTCTGAGGAAGTCCTTCAGGGGCAAGTTCTGTTCCTTCAGTTTCTCCAGATTTGTTAGTGTTTCCTCTTCAGCCATCCACCTGGCATCCCCGATGAGCTCAGGTGGGCAGGCTCTAGGCTTCACGAGGATCCCCAAATCCCCGCCTATGAAGAAGTAGTAATATCTCCAGTCCAAATGAGAACTACTCGCCCCAGAGAACATCGCCTTTCTCGTCTTCGACCTCAGGGCCAGACATCCTCCGTATCTAGGCACCGATATCCAGCTAAACAGGCCTCTGAATAATGTGAAGCTCCATGGTATCTCCTGGGCCTGCAGTAACTTCAAGAAATAGTATATGTATGCGACAGCGTTGGGGGAAAGCTGCGCCGACACTATTTGATAAGAGTTCAGGATCTCTCTGAACTCCAACTGTGGAGGGAGCACCATCTCGGATCTCTTTGTTTGGACGGAACTCGGCAGCAGGCTAGAGGACTTCGTGCTCAGGATTTCCCATAAATCCCCTTGTTATGTTGAGCACTTCGTGCTCCATAAAGAGACTCTCCTGGTAGCTGGCGTTATTCTCGAACTGAACGGCCAACTCTGTCCACTCAATCTCTCTTCCCCCCATGGGAAGGTTTTGCGATGAAGCATGGTCTGGGAAATTTCTCTCTTAGGGTTTGAAGACAAGGTTTCAACTTCCCCCCTTTTTTGAAAGCTTTATGGGGAACACTTGTGACTTTCCGTCTTCTCGCCATCTGATCTTATCGATCAGTGCGCGAGACCAATCCGGCCGTTCATTTTTCTGATAGGTTCGAGATTTGAAGCGGTGCACGGATATCGAAGCGTCTCTTCCCTGCATTCACTTTGGTGTCGTGCATGATGTTTCAGGTGTCGTTCGTGCACGATGATAGTTAGCTTCATCTTTTAACTTAGAATTTGTCATTAGCTTTACACTTTCATATACCTATGGATTCTTGTTCTTTTTTTTTTCTGATCTCGTGGTACCATTTTCAAATACGAAGGAAAAGATAAAAGAAAAAACAAGCAGAACTCATTCGGAATAAGTTTTCGAAAGAATACATTTTATTCATGACAAATTTATTACAAGTTTCATTTCATTTACATATTTTTTTCTGAGTACAGGACATACAAAAGAATTAAAGGAAAACACAAGGCTTCAGAACTTGGACAACTGATGTAATAGTATCAATCTCAAATATGAGGGGAACATCCTTACTGACTGACCTATTACACTACATACAAACAGCGGGGCGCCCTCAAGAGATTTGCTGCTTCCCTTTCTTCACATCTTCGAATCCTCCATCTGCTGGATGAGTCTGCAGATGACAGAAGTAGGAATCAGATCATCGCCCTTCCTAGGGTGAGGCTTGCTGTGGCGCTGCTGGAGGAATACTCTGACCTTCGTCAGGACCTTCGCAAGGAGAAGTAGGTGGATATCCCCAACCGACGTAGGTACCTTTGGGAGGAACATCTCCTGAGCCGTGACTTCCAGTATCAAAAAATCTATCCGGACCCTTGGGGCCACAAAAAGGAAGAATGGCTGGACCTCTGATGTTCTCCTGGTTCAAAACACTTGCATCAACCAGTGTTTGTAGGAGAACATCAAAGGCTGCTTGGCTCTTCACATAGTGACCTACAATCGAAGCGCTGACGATATTCACCGCTCTTCTCACTGCCTCCTCCAAGTCCTCCATGCGTCGCCCTCTCCATCCCAAGCTGTTATGTATTAGGGTGCACATGGAGCGTATCTCGGACTTCAGCAGCTCCTCTCGGCGGTGGTTCTCAAAGGCCGCCTGCTTCGCCTTCGACTCTGCCTCCCTCGCCTCCACAATTTCATCCCTGAGCTTATTTCTTTCCTTTCTCAAGGCTTCCTTTTCATCACTAAGCTCCTTTATTCTTTTTTGGAGGTCCTTGACATGAGCAGAATGGGCTTGACCAACATCCAAGAGGGCGCGGTGAAATTCCCCTCTTGCAATCTCGTTCTTGCCCATTCTGAGTTACTAAGAGCTAGGGAAGCCAACTTATCTTCCAGCCTGTATAACTTCCTTAGGTTTTCTATATGGTCACCTTGAGAGCACTTTGTAATCTACAACAAAGCACTCTCCAGCTCCGTTATCCTCTCTAGATAGCGAACTTCCCCTCCCTCTTGACCCTTCAAAGATTTTACCACCTCCAAAACCTGGGAGGTGTTCTTTAGGATCCTCTCCTCTTCCCTTCTTGTTTCAATCAATCTATCCCCCAGGTTGCCTCCTGACCCTTCAATGCCAAGGGTAATTTCAGGGGCAACCCGCGAAACCTTCTCCTTAGTCACCTCTTCCATCTTGCTGCCTTCTCCCTTCCTTCCCTTCTCTTCCTTTTTCTCATCATTTCGAGCAACCGCTAGAAGAAAACGAGGAAAGGAAGGTCTCTTTGCCTTCGGAAGAAGAGGGACTGACTCACCAAGAGGAGCAAAACCGCAAATTACCAGGGGCGTCTTTTTCGCACTCCCTTCAGGGGGAGCCCAAACTTGGGAAGGAGCCACTCAATATCTTCATCTTTGAGCAGAATCCTCCCAGGCTCAAGTCTGTCCCCCGCAAGCGTCTCGCCCACCACGCTCAGCTCCTTTCGCTCTCCGGTTTTCAGAGACATCTTGACTGGAGAATCTGAGAGGTTCACCACCTCTGCCACCTTCTCCCCTCCTGTAGCTTCCCAAAGTCCGCGCCAGAACCTTGGCAACCTTGGCAACCATGGCTATCGGCGTTTCTTCCGGCAGGACCACAGCTAGAGCTCTTGCTGCTTTTTTCTGGAGCACCAAAGCAACCCCCTCAGCCGCCATTCTCAGCGACCCTTCAGACGTCATCAGACTACTCTTCTTCTCTGGAGGAGGCGCGTCGATCGGAGGGCTCCCAGACCTCTTCTTCAGAGAAAAGCCCTTCAGAGTAGTCCACTTCTTCCTCTCCACCATCTCTCTATCAGTCCACTCCCTTCCTTGCAGGATTCACAAAGATTGGTGGGTGAGGATACGAATTGACACGGTGCTACTCTGGCTTTATCCTGACAAAACTTGGGCAGCGCGTCCATCATCGGTTCGCATTCCAGGGCCCATATTAATATTCGTGCCCTGACAAATGCGGGGGGCTGATGTTAACACGTGGTTTGAGCGTTGCATCCCAGCCATACACATGGCTCCCAGGTGGCATTAACTTCTTATTTTGCTTTTATTCTCGCAGGTTTCAAACCTCGGTTAAACTTCGACCACGCGGGTTCGGTCAAACATCGTCCACGACGATCTAGGATCATCTCTAGCAAACATCGATGACGATGTTCCTCAGCTGCACCTGTCGCAGTCAGCGTGGCCTGATCGTGTCGTTTTCTGTACAAGATATTTTTTCCAGACACGCAAATCAAGGACCCGCATGCTTCAGCCATCACGGATCCCTAGAAGATATATCAAGATCAAGGAGACAAGCTTTCCATCTGCTACTTCCAGCTCCTCTGGTGGCCGACAGCAGTAGAGCCATCAGCATGAGCTCAGCGTTTGTTTATTCCTTTCCCTTCCGGAAAAACAGGATGAAGTTGCGCCACTCGTTGCCTATAAAAACCCTTGAACATGCTTCAAGGGGGGACAGATCTTTTTTCCAGAGAGCTGAATTCTTCTTCTATCACCTTTGTAAACGAGAGCTTGAGATAAAAGAAAGCTCTCTTTCTCTCTTTTTTTCTCTCTTTTTTTCTCTCTTTCTTCTGTTAGCTCATTGTACTAGTCCTTTCGACCATCCTTTTCCTTTCTCTAGTGAAATCAATAATCCAGCTGCTCGGTGGACGTAGGGGATTTCTTCCTTGAACCACCTTAAACTTCTGTGTTGCTCTGGATTCATTTTATTTTCATCTAAGCCTCAGTTAACAGGCTTAACTCACTGCGAGCCGCCGTCTCTCGGAACTCTCTCTCTCTTTGTTTTTCTTGGGATCCCCTATATCTCACGTCAATAGGCTCAGTAGAGCCAACCGGTTGATTTGGTAAAATTAATCGGTTATGCTTTATTGTCTTGAACGAATGATAGATGTTTGAGGAAATGTTTAGCCACTTGAAAGATGCAATTAGATATCATTCTAGACTATGAAGCATGAGTACGATATGGCGATACAAATACGATAAGATACGGATACGACTATACGCCAAACTTAAAAAAAGTAGGATACAAATACGTCAAGATACGATTGTTATATTTATGTATAATATGTTATATTCTCATATTTAAGATATAAATCTAAGGTAGATTATAATAACTTATACACTTTGTTGTTATAATTTTCAAAAATAGTTTTTAAAATTAATTATAGATTTTAAACATTATTAATATTACTATAAAAACATTATAGATAATTGAATTACAAAAAATAAAAATATCTTTTAACAACTATTGAGTTTAAAAAGATTTTAAATTAAAATAATATTTTAAAATTTATTTAATTACTTTCAACCTATCACAGATCATCTAAGTGAGATGAGAGTTAAATATACACCAGTAAATTAGTTTCAGTCTTAAGTTAAATTTGATCTAAATTAATTAGCTCGATGCAAATGATATATAATTAAAAATAACATAAATAATGCGACATAAACTCATATATACTAATTTAGTTAAAGTAGGCATATGCTCTTCTCTCTCTGAGTCTTAATTAAATAAATAAACAAAATAAAAAAAACTAAAGTTCTATCGTTTTCATAGCATGAGCTTAATTAAAGTAAAAAAATAATAATTGGTGTCTAACAGAAACAAGATAGTATGGTTGATATAGAAAAACTATATGATGCAGTTGCTTGAGAATACTAAATTCTTTTTCTGTTGCCGAAACACTAGCGTGCATTAAACATTTTGCAATCCCAATTGTGTGAGTTTAGTATATCTCTCAATCTTATTATTTGAGTCTATGCATGGGTTGTGTTTTATGTATAATATATTTTTTATTTTTTATCGTGTAGGCTAGACCAACTATTTCAATATTTTTTTCTTTAATTAGAAATATCGAAAAGTATCGGACAAGTATCGGGCAAGTATCGGGCAAGTATCGGGCGAGTATCGGGCGAGTATCAGATTTTAAAAAATAAAAAGAAAAATGGAAAAACAACGTGGCGTATCGGAGACGTTTCGGTGGAGTATCGGGGAGTATAGGTATCTGATATGGATACGATACGGATACGTTAAGCTTCACGAAGTATCGGTGCTTCATAGATTCTAGGCCAATAAATGCAAGTGAAAAAGAAAATAAAATATTTAGAAAATACGAGTAAAATCTCTTAGCAAAACTGACGCATTTACATTAAGTCCTATGAAAAATAAAAAATAATAAACTGTGAGCTCTGCTTCACTTGGACTTGAGAATGTCCATCTTCTAAAGGATGATTAACATGCTTAGAAGAGGATTAGTACTAAACCTAAAGTAATTGTAATCATCAAAATTAGCGGAGTTCAACAATGTCCTTCTTTTTTATAATGACAATTACTTTAGTGTGCTAAAAGAGTTTTAAAATATATAAACAAGTGAAAAACTCCCCCTTAGCAAGGCACTAAAATGCAATAGATATGCGATATAAGGCATAACAAACTTAGAGTAATAAATTTCCTCTAAATTAATGCATAATTAAAAATAATTATTCACACTAAAGTATAATAAATATGAAATAATCATAATAACCATTGATTCCATCTTATAATAATATAATAACATATTTTATGCTAAACAATAACAATTAGAGTATTAAACTTCTGTTAGAATATAATAAAAAGATGAAGAGCACACTAACATTTTTTCCCCTTTGGCATCATCAAAATGATGATCAAAGTAAAAGAGAATAAGTCAAAAGGATTTTGCTCTTTCACAAATATATTTTAGCCTATGAAGCACCGATACTTCGTGTAGCTTAACGTATCCGTATCGGATACCGTTACTCCCCGATACTCCACCGATATGTATCTGATACGCCACGTGGCGTATCGATTTTTATTTTTAATTTTTAAAAATCCGATACTCGCCTGATACTTGTCCGATACTTGCCCGATATTTGCCCGATACTTGCCAGATACTTTTTGATATTTCTAATTAAAGAAAAAAATGTTGAAACCGTTGGTTTGACCTACACGATAAAAAATAAAAAATATATTATACATAAAACACAACTTATGCATAGACTCAAATAATAAGATTGAGAGATATACTGAACTCACACAATTGCGATTACAAAATGCTTAATGCACGCTAGTGTTTCGACAATAGAAAAAGAATTTGGTATTTGCAAGCAACTGTATTATCTAGTTTTTCTATATCAACTAGTATATCTTTGCTTCTGTTAGACACCGATCACTTTCTTTTTACTTTAATCAAGCTTATATTATGAAAACGATAGAACTTTAATCTTTTTTATTTTATTTATTTATTTAGTTAACACTCAGAGAGGGGAGAGCATATATTTACTTTAACTAGATTAGTATATATGAGTTTATGTCACATTATCTATATTATTTTCAATTATATGTCGTTTGCATTGAGCTAATTAATTTAAATTGGATTTAAATTAAAACTGAAACTAATTTACTGAAATATATTTAAACTCTCATCTCACTTAGATGATCTGTGATAGGTTGAAAGTAATTAAATAAATTTAAAATATTATTTTAATTTAAAATTTTTTAAACTCAATAGTTGTTGAAGGATATTTTTATTTTTTGTAGTTCAATTGTCTAATATTTTTTTAGTGATATTAATAATGTTTAAAAAAATATAATTAATTTAAAAAAAAATTAAAAGATATTTTTGAAAATTATAACAACAAAATGTATAAGCTAGTATAATCTACCATAAATTTATATTTTAAATATGAGAATATGACATATTATACATAAATATAACAGCCGTATCCTGACGTATCTGTATCCTATTTTTTTAAAATTTGGCGTATCGTTGTATCCGTATTGTATCGTATCCGTATCGCCGTATCGTACTCGTGCTTCATAGATTTAAGCCATGATAAATATAATAGAATAGAGCTCATTTTTTATCACCATAAGCATGAACAGAATATTTCAGATAAAATAATAATGGCAAATTCTACATTTTTCATTTTTGTCATAATACTAAATAAAACACCATACCACCATAACATAGCTTTAAAAAAAATTATGTAAATAATCATGGGGTTCACTTACATATGACCACAAATCTAGAGATCCATAAGAATCAATTGACCAAAGATATCACAATTCACAAAATAAGTTTATTGCTTTTACAATATCACATAAATATAACTTAAATAAAAATATAAAGATAACATCACCATTAAAGTTGTATAAGCAAATAACTCAGATTAGATGATTTTTTGTCTTTGAAGGAAGATGATTTTGACTCTTTAAGATATAGGATATGATTTTGATGGAAAGTAAATGTAGTTGTTGACAATTTTTGTAATCTCAATCAAAAAGGCGGACATGGAATCAATCTGAGTTTGTTGAGATAGAAGTTGCTGATAATTTCTCTCAGTTATTTCTCGTATTTCATGAAATGAGTTTACAATAAAATTGACCAATTTAGATGTGAAGAGGGACTCAACACTTGAAGTGGATGGAGGCTGAGCTGATAAGGATGGCTGAGTGGATGTAGATGGAATAGGAGACTGGCCAAATATATGATTAGAGAAGAAAGGCTTGAGCTGATGCAATTTGAGGCTGTGCATGGAGAATTGATAGTAAGAGGCTCCAATAGGTTTAGCTGAAAAATCAAATCTAAGACGTGCAGTAAGATACTCACAAATGACATTCCCATAGTATAGCTCCGCATTGAGACACTTCTTTGTGCAACATTGTGGCATTTCTCCATTTCAGAGAGGATAATGCCCATTGAGTCTAAAGATCTCTTTTGAAGGAGATGATAAATAACAGTCTGCTAAATATCAGTCCACTCAACCTTATGGCCTCTGACTTGAATGAGGGACTCTTGAAGGATTCTCCCAAGAGTCTTAGCAAGGTCACTACAGGATGCAAGCTTCTCTATATGCTTGGATACATGTTTGTTAGCACCCAGGGAATTGTACTCTTCTTCAAAGTCTAAAACTTCTTTAATATTTATAAAGGAACTAGGTTTGACAGCAAGGTCAGTGAGTGATGGGATCAACATGATTAGTGAAGCCAAAAAATAAAATCAAGTCATCCTTAGTGATAGTGATGGGAGTTCCTAAATCAATAGTCTCTAAGAGTCTTTCTTCCATGTCAACCTTAAAGTTGGCATAGAAGTGTTTCAGAATACTGGGATAGGAGGGGAGCTTACAAGCTACCCATTTATCCCAGCCATGACGATTAATAGTTTCATTTATGAAATATTTATCTCATCTCTATTAATAGGTCTCACAATAAGGACAGACATAGAGATTATCAATCTGAGAAATTTTCTAGCTTCTGCATCTCTGAACAATGGGACAATAGGGTCATCTGCTTTTTCCTTTCATTTTCCTGTTGTTTCCTTTCCTTTTCCTGTTGATCTTGTGCTCGATCTGGCTACAGGCGAAGGAGGAGGAGAAGCTCTTCCTCTGAGATAACTACTATAGGAGGCTCCTTTAAGGGCTATGCAGAAGATGGCTTGGAGACTTTCATTCCAATCCTTGGCCGCAATCGATTTCTGAAGTTTTGGGCTATGCAGAAGATGGCTTGGAGACTTTCATTCCAATCCTTGGCCGCAATCGATTTCTGAAGTTTTGAGAAATAGGAAGCTTAGTTGCAAGGTTATTTTTGACAGGAGCAGGCTGCAATTTTGCTGGGAGTTGAGGGTTCAACTTCTCAATTTTGGGAAGTTGATGCTCTCTGGTTTCAGCGATTTCCTCAGGCAACCGCTGAATGGGAAGGGCGACGGACTGGCGAGGTGAAATTGAGAGCCTGCGCACCACAGCCTTCTTCCACACCTTTAGCCCTAACGGTGGAGAAATCGTGGCCACAACCGCCACGATTTTTAGCATGTCTTCATTGTCACTGGAGTTAAAGGAAGAAGATGGAGATGGAGGAGGCGCTCTTTTCTTGCCACGCGCCATAGATAAGGCCGGAAGATGGTTGCTTGCCTTAACTTAAGCTCCCAGGAGCTTGGCCGGCGATCAAGGGTTTGACGGAGAGGGCGAGCGAGAGAGCTAGAGGCGATGCGATGGGAGGAGAGAGAAGGAAAGGCGCTGGTTCATTTCCCAAATCACGTCGGATAGCCGTTGGGTAAACCGTTTGACCCGATGGCCTAATTAGGTTAAGCGGGTCATGCTGACCTGATGGGCCAAGAAAGCTGACAGCCCGTCGTAGCTTACCGCTAATGGGTTGTACAGAAAATTGGTCTATTTTGTGAAATCAACCGGATTTCACTGAGACAGGAAAATGGTTGGAATTTGATAAAGCAATAGTTTTGACATGAAATCAAAATTGGGGTGAGACAAGAATTGAATTTGAATTAATTAATGGTGAGTTTTAAATTAAATAATAATTGTATATAATTGAAAAACTTAAAAATATGCATATATGAAAATGAAATATAGTAAATTAAAATTGCATGTAATTAATGATATTTTATGGCATTATACTAAAAATACATACTATCTAATATACTAATTTCTATTATAATAAAATTAAATTTTTTCTTCGTGTTAAGGTTTGGTGAATATATTTGCAAGCTGAAAGTCAGTAGAAATATAATTTAATGCAATATCTCCTTTTGTTACATGATCCCTAATAAAATGATACTTTATTTTTATGTGTTTTGTGTGTAAGTGCTGAATTGAATTTTTCGTTAAACAAATTGCACTTGTATTATCACCTTTGATAGGTATATGGTCAAGAGTGATGTCGTAGTCAATAAGTTGATGTTTTAATTAAATAAGTTGAGCATAACAACTACCAGCTGCTACATACTCTGCTTCTACAGTCGCTTATGACTAGACCATGATACTAAAGGGACATTTGGTTTGTTGTTATTTTAGTGTTATGTTATGTAATCTAGATGTCATCTTTTGACTAATAATTTTATAATCTTATATAAGATTAATTATAAATATCATTAAATCAAATAATTCTTTCTCTATATAATATAACATAACATCAAGATAACATTGAACCAAAAGCCCTCTAAGGCATTTCCAAAAAATGGCGGTGCTTGAAGTACTCTTTATATCGATTTTGTACTTTGAAAAATCAGTATCGGAGTACCCTATCAAATCTGGTATGACACCTTTGGGATACCAAAGGCCTAATGAGTGTGCCTACTAAGTATTCAAAGATCCTTTTAACAACAGTTAAATGAAATTCTTTAGGAGATGATTGAAATCTAGCACACATACAAACACTAAATAATATGTCTGATCTACTTGCAGTTAAATAAAGTAAAAAACTAATCATACCTCGATAAAGCTTTTCATTCACACTTTTATTTTTTTCATCTTTATCCAATTTGGTAGAAGGGCTCATCGGTGTACCAATTTGTTTAAGTTTATCCATTCCATACTCCTTTAGAAGCTCTCTAGTATACTTACTCATTTTGAAAAGATGCTCTACTGCGAACACCTTGAGATGAATCACTCATAATTTATTTCGATGGATGAGATTTTTTTATATTTTTATTCTTTTGGAAAATTCAATTGATTATCATTTTCTTGATTACTTGGTATAGTGTAATAATATTATGAGGTTTATTCTTTAGCTTTGCATCTCCACCTTCTAAAGACAGCTTTTCAAATCTTGTACCTTCATCAAGATCATTATCTTTTCTTGAAAAGTTAGGATTAGATTCATCAAATTTAACATGAATGGACTCCTTAAATAGCATAGTTCTTGTGTTGTATATATGACATGCTTTACTAGTTAGAGAATACCCTAAGAAAATGGCTTTATCAGCCTTAGGATCAAACTTACTCAAATATTCCTTACCATTATTTAACATAAAACATTTACAACCAAATACACAAAAGTGAAATGTTCGATTTCCGGGCTTTTCTTAGTGCTGAATGAACAGTAGCATGATTCACAATACAGCAAGCCGTGTTTACTATTTCAGCTCAAAAATACTTTAGAAGTCCACGCTCATGAAGCATGGATCGTGTTATCTCAATAAAAATTCGGTTCTTTCTCTCAACAACTCCATTTTATTGAGGTGTTTGAGTCGCTCAACAACTCCATTTTATTGAGGTGTTTGAGTGGCCAAAAAATTATATGAGATATCACGTTCATCACAAAAAGATTGAAACTGTTTATTCTCAAATTTATCACCATGATCACTACGAATAGATACTATATCAAAATCTTTCTCATTCATAATGCATTTGTAGAGAGATTTAAAGCAATCAAATGCATCACATTCGTGAGAATGTAAAATAATCATTAATAAAAACCAAACAATACTTCTTTTCTCCTAAGCTAAGTGTTCTATTAGGACCAAACAAATTCATATGCAAAATTTCAAAAGGCTTAGATGATATTAAAGCATGCTTGGTCTTAAAGAAATTCGTAGTTTATTTTTCTAATTGACATGCATCACATAATCTATCTTTTTCAAATATAATCTTACATAAACTCTTAACTAAATCTAACCTAAATATCTTTTATAGGATATGTATACTAGCATGACCTAATTTTCTATGTCATAGTCATGAATCATAAGTATATGATACCAAATATTTTACATCATCACAATCAATAGAAGATAAATCGACTTGATATATATTATTACTTCTAAAATCAATAAACATAACAACATTATCATGCTTAAATAAATATTGAGATATATTAAAAGAAATCTCATAACCATTATCACATAATTGAAAAATACTAAATAAATTATATATAAGTCCATCAACTTAAAGGACCTTGATAGAGAATTTTTTACCAACTTTACCAATGCCTATAATGCGTTTTTTGGTGTTGTCGCCAAAAGTTACATAACTTTCATTTCTTAGTTTTAGCAAGGTAAGCTTAGATTTTTTTCTGGTCATATGACATAAGCACCCGCTATCTAAGAACCATTTGTCTCCGCCGGTATTTCTGCAAACATATGTGTATGAGATGAATTATGCAAGGAATTTCTAGTATGAGATTTAATTTTTATGTAAAAAAGTAGTTTTATTTTTAATATCAATATTATGCATGTTAGATCTAACTTTAAAAATCTCATTCTCTTTAGTTAATCTACTTACAAGTATGCTAAGTTCTTCATTTACTTGAAAAAAAATTTATCATGTAATATAAGCTCATCAATTCTACCTTTTAATGCCTTGTATGAAGATTCACAAGAGAGAGACATTTTTTTTAAGAAAAAGTATTTATGTTTTAATTTATCATACTCATGAATAAGATCAAAAAGATTTTTTTCTAATTCATCATATAAAAGAGATGAGTCTTTTAACTTTTCCGATGATTCTTTCTCATCATCTTCATTTACTATAAAACAAAAATTAGTCATCTCATTCTTTCCTTCCTCTTCACTTATGTTGGTATCAAAACTGTTCCATGTATCTGTTAGTGCTTTTTTTTTCTTTTTAATATTTTTTGTTTTGAGTAGATAACAATTTGACTTTATGTGGTCTGGCTTATTGGGTTTATAGTAAACTATCTATTCTTTTTTATTCTTTGATATGTTCTCTTTCTTGTCTTTTGCTTTGAATAACTTCTTTTGAGCTCTTCGTAAGAAGCTTCTATTTTTCTTTATGAAATTGAAACACCTAGACACTAGAGCAATTTTATCATCAATTTTACCTTCATCATCGCCACTAGAAGCGTGTTATCATCGAAAGTAGTCGGTAAAGTGGCTCTTAAAGTAATGATCTTCTTTTTCTTGAGGCTATCATCTTCTTCTTTTTTCTTCTTTCTTTTTTTTTTCTTCATTTTCAACTCATATGTAGTTAAGGAACCGAATAAAATGTCGTGTTCGAAGATAGACAAGTCTTTTGCTTCTACAATCATCGTTGTTTTAGCATCATACTCTCTTGGTAAGCACCTAAAAATTTTTCTCATAAGTTTTTTATTAGTAAATATTTTTCTGAGTGACATAAGTCCATTAGTGATATTAGTAAATCTTATAAACATATCTTTAATGAACTCCTCGAGATTTATTTTGAACAATTCGTAGTCATGAATCAACATATTAAACATTTCTTTAATGGTCTTCTCAAGATTCATTTCAAACAATTCGTAGTCATGAATCAACATATTTATCTTTGATTCTTTGACTTGATTTGTTCCCTCATAAGTTACCTCAAGTTTGGACTATAATACCTCATAAGCGGTGGAGATGGTACAAATTCGGTTAAACTCGCTAGGAGATAATGCCCATTGAAGATGGCTGAGAGCTTTGGCGTTTAATTGTGCTAATTTTTTTCTTCACCCGTTATCTCGAAAAATTCCTTATAAATAACTTTATCTTCTTTCATAGGAATGACAAAGGGCTTACGAGTTATTTCCTATAGCTCTATGTCAATTCCTTGAAGATATATCATCATCCATCTTTTCCAAAAGTTATAATGCAAACCTTTAAAATGAGGAGGATGATCAGTTGAAAGACCCTCACATATAGTATCATTGAGTATGTGAATGAGAACAGCCATGGATCGATCCTAGGATATTAATCCTAAAATAAAATAGTAAAAAGAAGATAAAAGCGTTGTTCTGATACCACTTGTTGGCTCTTAGGTCTACCCAAGAGGGGGGTTAATTGGAATTAAAAAAAATGAATAAATTATACTTACAAAATTAACAGCAGCTAAATTGCATGCACAACCAAGAATTCAGGAAGGACAAGAAATGCTACAACGAAAATCAATCAAACAGAACACGAAAGAGCAAATTGGTCGATTTTACCAAATGGAACGGATAACCTATAATAGTGTATAAAAACATAGAAATAAAACCGATTAATTTGGGCGAATTGACCAAAACAGCAAAATCAGCACAAAAACAGCTCAGAATAAAAATCGTAAGAGATATAATTTAGATAATATATGAATCATTTATATTAAAGTACTTTGAGCTTATTTTTGAGTTAAAATTAGATTTAATATATTTATATCTTAATTAAGTTTTAATGACCTATAGAGGAGAGAAAAATACACAAGCGATTTATAGTCGTTCGGCTCCTCGCCTAGTCCACTCTCTGCGCTCCTCAAGTGGGATTTCAGTCCACAAACATTTCGATTTTTTAACGGAACCAAAGCCGAACAAATCCGATTACAAACCCACTGGCTTTTTCTAGGAACGAAAGCCGACCAAACCGTATTATGAATTTTTACAAGAGAAAAATTCTAACTCACCTACCTTCCTACTTAATAAGAAAACTAAACACTTCCACTAAGGGAGGAACCTAGTATTTTGGTTTAGGATATGAAATAAAGTTGAAATTTTTATTAAAATTTATTGAGTATGTGAAATAAAATAATATTTTTTATATTATAATTTGTATAGAATGATTAGAAAAATTTATTTGTTATTATTGTTATTATTTTTTAAATTAGTATCATTTTAGTCCTGATTTTGGTCATCACGCCAAACAAAGACTTAGGTTTGTTCACTCATACAAACAACCATCTCCTATAATAATCAAAATAAATGATAATTGTGAGGTATTATAGAGGGTTTAAAAATAAAAAAGTAAATGTTCATAAGCATACAAGTAAATATGTGAGCATTCAAGTGAAATAATATACGTGAAAATTTATAAGTAATGAAATCTATTGTATGTCATTTATCTTTGATTAATAGCCTTAGTGTAAAGGCTAAGCTTAAGATTTGTTAAAATATAAATATAAATATAGGACAAATCGATACAAATTTCCTATCATTTCGTGAAGCCTAGAGAGGTCTAGTGAGATCTCTATAAGTTTGAAGCTAGTGGGAGCTAAAAGAAATCAAGATTGGCTATATGAGTTGTGGCCAAAAATAATTAGTATCATATTAAATTACTAACATAGAGATGATAAATTGGTTATATGATAATATATTATTTATACGACGTATGCCGAAGATGACAAAAGAGAAAATAAAAGGATAAATATCCCCTCCTTTGTTAGTGTGAGTACTCTATTTATTTTTGAAAAATTTACATCTATAACCCCATAGAAGCCTTTTTTATAAACGTTATTCCTTAAGTCAAATATTTACAAGTGGCACCACCTAACTTCCATATTTACAAACTGCACCCCTTATTTTGAATGTAAATTTATAAGATGTACCCCCACTTTAATTTATTTTAAATATGAATTTACAGACAGCACCTCTACTCTAACTCTAGTTAGGCTTGTCATTTGTAAATATTAAATTTAAGGAGTGTCACCTATAAATATTTAACTTAGGAGTGTTGCTTGTAAAAAAAAAAATTTTAGAGATGATAGATGTAAATTCCCTTTTATTTTTATTCTTTGACTTTAACATTGTTTTAACCGAAATAGTTAGATTCATTTTATTTGTATTGTTACCAATAATCATGAATAATTCGTCTAAAGAGATATATTTGGTACCCTTGAAAAAAGCATATATAAAAGAAATGATTATATGAAAGCGCGCTCATTCATTATCATTTATAAGCCTACCAATTATATAAGTTATAACTAAATGTTGATGAGAAACATAAAGGTTAGGCGAATAAATCTTGAGAGTAGCTATATAATAAGAACTCTTACGAGGGATTAAAAATTACTCGATCTAGTGCATTAGTATATTAATATGGGGTAAAAGCGAACAAAAATTATGGTTATATTTTTTTATTTGTAGGTCATGCATAGAGGTTTGTTTGTTGGTCTTCAAGCTAGCCAATTTTGATTTTTAATCAAATGGTCCTCTGTAGCATATGCTTGCAAGCACATCGCTTATTTACCAAGTATAAGTAAAAGAGAAAGACATGATATATGAGAATCATGTGTAAGTGGAAGATGTAAGAATTTGAGTACTCGTATAACTCAAATAGTATTGAGTACCCAATAGGATGAAAGGATGTGCCCATAATAAAAGGGCGTGATCAAGAGATGCGTCTCTTGATAAAATATCCTTTTAGTTAGCACTCCTATGAGTATTATAAATACCCATATGGTCTCCCATTGAAAAGAAGAAAATTCACATATGACATAACTATCTTTCGGTATTTGAGTATTTGTAGTATTGAAAATTACGATCTGAGAGATCGTCTCTGCTGCATATATCAAAATTATAGAGGGTAAATAAAACAATTATTTTTGTTGTATTAAGGTATGTCTATTTATTTTCTATCATTCGATATAGGAACGATCTTCCATTTATAATTGATGATGGAACCAACGACAATAAAATTGATATCTCGAATAGAAGATTTTATCAAAGCATCCTTGTCCAAATTAGACTTTCCCATAGTATATAGCATTGTGCTAGAGGTATGTCAAGAATTCACTGGGAACACTGAGGTATCACAGATGCATATGATGTATTCCAAGTATCTCTATACGGGTTGAGTAAACCAAAGATATTAGCTGAGAGTAATGTTATGAAGTTGATCGACCTTACTATATATGTGTGTTGATGAATAACTCAAGCAAAATTGTATTTTTCTAGAAGTCAAAGAAGTCAAAAATATAGGTAATGTGAAAGCATGAGTTAAATGTGTAATATAAGTTTAGCGATGTATTTATCATGGTCAAATCAACCACCTAACTCTTAAGACTTTTTAGTGAAGGTAAATGTAAACTTGAATTGCTAATTTGAATTTGATTTCAAATCTTTGACTATAAATAGGTTTTTATGAAAGCATGAAAGAGTATTCCATCATCATTTTATCAAGCAAATTAAGCTCTAGGGAGACAAGAAGAGAAGTGGAGAAAATTTTTAAGGTTCTCTTCTTTTAAACTCTTTTCAATTATATCCTCTTGTTGTAAAATTGGGAGTATTTCTCTTTTGTGATAAAAGAATTTAATTTTAGGGCTTTCTTTATTATTAGATTGGGTGTATTAAAGTTAGGATTAAGAGTTTATTGTACCCCATTATTTGACTACAATTATATTGTAGCTTCTACGTTAGTGAATATTCCTTCTTTCCTCTCGTGGATGTAAGCTTGAAAAAAATTCTTGACTAAACCATGTAAATTAGGTGTCTCTTTGTTATTTACTTTTGTTGATATTATTTTTATTAATCCTATTTTTTTGTGCTCCTACCGGGTTAGATGGGATAAATTCCTAACAAAATAATATTAGAGCTGCTTATTTGGATTTAATAGTGGTAAAATATAAGATCGACAAGTTTGATGGCTCCAAAAGCTTTGGTTATGGGAAACCAAGATAAGAGGGATGCTAATCTAACAAGGCCTAATAAAAGTTGGGTTCAAAACTATAGCCCACAACACTAAAAGCACACTTGATTATATTCATTTTAATTTGTGGGGGACTTTCGCGTATTTTTTATAAGGGTGGTATTTGGTATATGCTCACCTTCATTGATGATTATTCTAAAAAAAGTGTAGGTATATATTTTAAAGAGTAAAGATCAAATATTTACTTATTTTATACAATAAAAGGAAGTAATAGAGAAACAAACTCATAAAAAATTCAAAAGACTCAAAACTGATAATAAGCTTGAATTTTGTGTTGATTTCTATAAAAAAAAAAAATCTCAGACACAGAACAATTATATATATACCACAGGTCCACAACAAAATGGTATCGTTGAGAGGATGAATTGTACTCTCTTAGAAAGAGCTCATTGCATGCTCTTTTAGGCAGATTTAGGCCAAGAGTTCTAGGTATTTGGTGAATAGATCTTCACATACAGCCATCAGCTTGAAGATTCCAAAAGCAATGTGGTCAAGGAATCTAGCTGATTACTCTAATTTAAAAAAAAATTATTGTCTAGCTTATGCTTATCAGAAGAAAGATAAGTTAGAACATCACATTAAGAAATGTATTTTCTTAGGCTATGAACTAAGAGTGAAAGGATACAAGCTATGGTGCTCTGATCCAAAATTACCAATAGTGATAGTCATTAGGGATATAACATTTTATGAGTTTTTGATGCTCAAACCATCAAGTCAAGCTTCAAAAGTAAGTTGAAAAGTTCTTCTAAACATATAGAGTTGGAGATTAGTAATGCTAATAATAAAATTGATGCAATTATAGAAAATTTAACTCAAAGGGGTCTATTGAAAAAGAGCAAGACGCAGAGCCAACTCTCATTATTACCACTGGCAGAGAAAAAAGGCAGATATGACCTCCTCAAAGGTATAGAGATTTTGTAGCTTATACACTTTTAGTTGCAATGGATACATGTGAGCTGGACGAATCTTCTAATTTTTTTGAAGCAGCATTTAGTGTAGATGCTAAAAAGTGAATATTATCAATATAAGAAGAAATGGAATCTCTTCAAAGGAATCAAATTTGAAGACATATGAAGCATCCTTAAGTTAAGAAAGTTATTGGTTGTAAGTGAGTTTTCAAAAAGAAGCCTGAAATCCCAAGCGTAGTGGATGCTAGATATAAAGCATGATTAGCAGCAAAAGACAATTCTAAAGTGGAAGGTGTTGACTTTTATGAGGTATTTTCTCCTATTATAAAATATACCTTTATTCATGTTTTATTGACTCTAATAGCAAAATTTGATCTCAAATTAATGTAAATGTAAAAACTGCTTTCTTGCATGGTGAACTTGAAAAAGAGATTCTTATGCAGCAACAAAAAGAATTTGTTATTCAAGGTAAAGAAGGTTATATATGTTTACTCTCATATAGTTTAAAGTAATCTCCTCATCAGTGATATAAAAAGTTTGATATCTTTATGTCAAAATATAACTTCAGTAGATCTAATTTTGATAGTTGTGTTTACTTAAAAAAAACTTTCAGATGGTACATTTATTTATTTGCTCGTATACATTGATGATATGTTGATTGCTAGGGGTGAGAACGATTTGAGTTCGAACCGAGCTGGGCACGGCTCAAACTCAGCTCGTTTCAATTTGATTCGAGTTCAAGCTGGCTCATTTTAATTTCGAGTTAGCTCAAGCCTTAATTGAGTCAACACAAACTCTTCAAGAATTAAAATATTTTTAAAAAAATTACCTCAACTAAAGATATAAGCTTCGATTAATCATAACCATAAAATCACTTAAAAAGATATCCTAGATTCCAAACAACAACTAACACAAATTTATATATAAATAATAAAATAATTATAATAAATAACTAAATATATTATTTATAATTTTAAAAATAGAGATTGAGTCAAGTCGATCCGATCTGACCATAGCTCGTGGCTTGGCTTAATAAATATAAGCTAAGCTCAATTTAAACTAAATATTGATTCGAGAACAAGCGACTATCGATCTTCGAGCCAAACTCTCACTTTTATTGACAACATGCAAGTATAAATTTAAGATTGATAATGTAAAGGTTGTATTAAAAAGTTAATTTGAAATAAAGGACTTGTGAGCAGCAAAAAAAAAATCTTGGTATGAATATCAAGGGGACAGAGTATCCAGCAAACTATGGTTGACTCAACACTATTATATACTGAAAGTGTGTATGATTAAGCTAGTCAGCACTCCTTTAGTTGCTCATTTCAAAATGTCCAGGAAGTATTCACCATAATTTAAGGATGAACTCAAATACATGGCACAAGTACCATTTGCTAATGCAGTGAGCAGTCTTATGTATGTTCTGGTTTGTAGTTGTCCAGATATTGCACAAGCTATTAATGTTGTAAGCAGGTGCATGACTGATCCAAAAAAATTAACAAGCAGTGAAATGGATTTTAAGATATCTTAAAGATTCAGTTAATGCTTGTTTACAATTTGGTAGGAATGACAACCCTCTTACTAGATATGTTGACTTAGATTATGCAGGCAACCTAAACAGAAAAAGATTATTGACAACATATATTTTTACAATTTGAGGAACTATCAATTGGAAAGGAGTACTTCAGTCTATAGCTGCTCTTTCCATTCCTAAGGCTGAGTACATAGCTACTACAGAAGCAATTTGGGACCTATTTGGTTAATAGGTTTATATGGTGAGCTTTTAGATACTTTTAATATTACTATCATTTATGCAGACTCTCAACGTGCTATTTTTCTTACTAAAGATTAAATATTCTATGAGAGAATAAAGTATATTGATATTAGATATCATTTTATTCATGATGTCGATGGTGATATTAAAATAATCAATATTGATATAGCTCATAATGCAATAAATATACTTACTAAATCTTTATCTTCAACTAAATTCAAGCAATACTTGAATTTAATCAACTTATATTGTAGCTAATTACTCTTTAGGGCATAGTTTGGAGAAAAAATTCTATTTGAAAAAAGATCTAGTTTACAGCCACAATATTTGTTTAAGGGAGAGAATTGTCGATAATTAACTCAACCAAAATTGTGCCTTTTTAGAAGTCAAAGTAGTCAAAAATGTAGGCAATGCATGAGTTGAGTATATATAACATGAGTTTGACCATGTATTTATGATAGTCAAATCAACCACCTAACTCTTCAGAATTTTTGGTAAAAATAAATATGAATTTGAGTTATTAATTTAGACTTAGTTTCAAATCTTTGGTTATAAAGACCTCTTCATGAAGGCATGAAGAAGTATTCCATTATTATTCCATCAAGTAAATTTAGCTTCAAGGAGGCAAGAAGAGAAGTGGAGAAAATTCTTAGGGTTCTTTTTTTTAAGCATTTTTCAATTATATTATCTTGTTATGAGATTGAGGGTATTTCTCTTCTGTGAGAAAAAGAGTTTAATTTTGGAGCTTCCTTTATTATGAAATTGACTATATTGAGAATTAGGGTTGAGAGTTTGTTTTATCCTATTGTGTAACTACACTTGTATTGTACTTTTATGATAGTGAATTTTCTTCTTTCTCTCTCGTAGACATAGGCCCGAAAAAATTCTGAACCGAACCACGTAAATTCGGTGTCTCTTTATTATTTACTTTTATCGGTATTATTTCTATTGATCATATTTCTGTTGCACTTCTACTGATCAAACAGGATAAATTCCTAACAATGTGAATTCAAAAAGTTGATCCACCTTTCCATAATGCGATGTGGACGACCAAGAGTAGTGTTGTGTTCATCTGTAATGAACTGCATAATAATTGAATCCAGCTTTTTCTGGTACCACTTATCTGTCTTGGCTGGCAAGTTTTTCAAACTTGCAGAAATCGGTGTCTGTGCAAAGAAGAATTTCACTGGTTCCTTTCCTTCTTTGGCCTATTGTCTAAAGTTGTGAAATAAGGATGTTGGAAAATCTTGATGAGGAAGCCAAGTCATAGCGCATGCTTTAAGGTACTTAAAAATTCTTACTGAAATCTCATGAAGCCACTTTATTCTAGCCTATGGGCTCATTGCACTTTATAGTTTATATGGCATGCTTCTGGCAGACTAGCTCTTTTTCTAGCACGGTGTAGTACTGGTTGCCTGCTCAATTTTATACATGACTTTGAGTTAATGTTTATTTATTATGGCCTGTGACTGCAAAGAGGAAGCATGTTATTTTGTTGGAGTGGGTTGAGATTAGTACTCATGATATCACTTTAGAGATGAATTTGCCACTCCATGAACATTATAATCCAATAAACTTGATAACCAGTATGGTGTGCCGGATACGCTCTGAAATTATATATCCTACATAAGGGCAGAAATATGCTATGTGTAGCAAATTTCATCCCTTACATAAATACCCCTATGTAATAACAAAATGTTTTTAAATAACGTGATAGCAAGTTATAGTCTTTTTTCTACCCACTCCACCGCTAAATATTCCCACATCCTGAAGCATCACGTGCGATAGGCTTCCGAAAACTTGACGTGGTACATTACCTGAACCCAATTATTTCACTGCAAGAGCACCTGCATGCTCCCACTGGACTGAAATCACAAAACAGAATTAATGTTAATTGTTAAGGAGTCTTCTATTTAGTGGGAACCAATCCATTCCCCACCAGGGCAGCAATTTGGATAGATAGACTCATGATCTCTGGTCACAGTGAGTAAGGTGATGGATAAGATTACTTGCGGATTCCACTCTTGCAGTGTGACATGACCTTTATTTAAATGACAGGCCAATGGGAGCCCATTGAACGTTGAATGCTTAAGTGATGTTCACCATTATTTTATTGTACAAGATAAAGACAATAGGGTTACATTATATCCAGACTTTTGAGGTCGAAGGCATGTTACATCTAGATCCCAAAATTTCATTCAATTTAGTCCAAGTACCTTTTCCCAATATTAATTAGGTCCCTCGAGTTAATTTTCATTTTACAATTGGGTCCTAATAGTTGGTAGTCTTTGAACTTTCATTTCTCTTCCATCTATATCTCGTTATTCCACATTTTTTCTTCCCTCTCTATCATGAGCAGGTCAGAGTTTAGTAGTTTGCTCTTCTTTTACTTTTATTCCTTAGGTGAGCTTATAACCTACTGAATTTCCCATCTTGGTTTATTGCATCGCACGTCTTTATGCGATTTTCAAAGTTGGAATTCTAAAGAAGAGATAATCTTTATTTCAGAGAACCTAGCCAGCGAATATCTTCTGCACTGATCAGCTTCCTCTTCCGACTTCATGGCAAACAGGTTCTGCAGTGAACTCTGCTCAAATGACAGAATAAAGTTCTTGTATTAGACCTCATCGTGTATATACTGGATAGCAGGGGAACTCTCACCTATTCAACTGGACGAAACAGAATGCAAAACATTGACCCAACTGAATCAATTTCAATTTCTAGGACCTATAAACAATAGACCTCCCATCTCATGAACTCAAATAAGGTTTACCCAAGACTCGTTGGAGACAGGTGATGGTAGCTTTCACACCCCTTTTTCTCTCTCTGATGTTGATTTTCAAGCTTGAGCATGCACTATTCTGTTGGCATGATGGGGGCTTTTGGAGTCTTGGAGATGACAAAAGTAAAATAAAAGTTGCAAGTGATGCACAGGAAATTGGATGCGGCGAGCACCCGCTTTCGTTGTGCATTAGAGATATAGAAAATTTATGTCAGCTACCAATATCTTCAAGTGCCTCCTTAATTTGATTCCCCTCTCTTTTAATTGGTCGGCTACATGAAATATTAATTTCACCTTTTCTCGCATTTCTTCTGCTCATGCATATATCAATCTCTTTTCTAAATCTTCGCATAAACTTTATTTGTAAATGGAGGTTCTCTTTAGGAAGATTCATTCTTATCTTCGGGGAAATTCCCTTGATTTGATCCTTTTTCGTGTAGCTACCTTATCAACGTTGGAGGAAAGCATTGTTGTAAATTTTACACTCCTTTTTTAAACCTAATAGTCTGTGCAGTTCAATTCATTTTCAGCTTTATGTAGAAAAGAGATGTGCATGGTATTTCTTTTATTCTGTAGCATATTAAGAAATGTGGCTTATGTTTTTTAAGTCAATTTGTAACCAAAAATTTAACATAACATTAGTGTTAAAAGTCTCAAGTTTGAACTCTGGTAATTCTCAATTATGTTTAGCATTTGTGAAAAAACCAAAAAAAAAGAGCATGCTGAATTGAATTCATACTACAAAGCAAATTAACTTGCATGTGTAGGGGCATGTAAAAACATAATTATTTCAAGTTCATAAACTACAATCTTATGCTTTTAGGTCAGTTAGTAACTTGAGATTTAATGGTACTTTTTTCGTTCTTTTTTGCGTTGGGCCTTAAAGCTTTTGTTACATGCATGGATAAGCTTCACTTATCTTTATCTAAGAACTTATATTTATTCTTAACCATCGTTGGTCCAGCATCATTCTAAAATTTTACCAGCAGTAAAAATTGACCATCTATCATGAACATTGGCTTTTTTATAGCCAATATTTCTTAGCTTCTATGTTACATTCATGAACAAAACAATTCAAGAAACAATACGTGCTTTGGTTCATCATGACCAATGGAAATGCTGGCCTCAATGCGGTGAACTTCATCTGACATTTTTTTGAGTTCTTCGTAGTGTTTCTATCTCGAACAACACGTCATAACGTTTTCTTAATTGAATGTGCATTGGTATTATATATTCATTAATCAAGTAGTGGGAAAATTAGCCTATTAAGTTCTGTTTAGTTGGAGAAAAAAAGTAATTTAAAAAAAATTGTGAAAATTATAAAAAAAATATGTATGATGTGAAATAAAATGAGTTAGTTATATTAAAAATTATATTGAATGTGAAATAAAGTAATTAGTTAATATTGAATTTTGTGTAGGATGAAATATAAAATATTATTTATTTTTTTAAAATAAAATAAGATTTTTAGTTGGGGAAAATTTTAGCCATGACTAAAATTGCTAAAATTTCCCCCAACCAAACGTGGCCTTAATTTCAAAATTGATTTTTCTTCTCACCTTGGATGCATCTTAAACTTATATCATGACTAGTTTTCTCACTATGCCATTTGATTTTTTTGTAATTTAATTGATGTTAGAAAGAATGCTAAGATGATTTGCATGTAGTCTTGTTTTCATTTTCAGTTGCAATCTGTTCTGAAAACTAGATGCAATTGCTCTGTTGACGTATAGGGCACTATAAGAAGTGGAAGCACACACAAAAAAGAAAAATGAATTTTGAAATGCCATCCACATTTATGGTTGTCTCTCCCTTTTGATCAAAAGAGAAGTTTATGTCTCAAGTGTGGGAGAACTATTTGAGTGGAGACCAAATGAATTGCCAGTGGTTGCTTTTACCCGGTCGAAACAAGCTTCATCTTCATTGCTTTCTAAAGCTCATTTATAAACATTTAGAATGTGTTGACGAAGGATTTGAGTCTAGAAAGTTGTGCAGTGGATTTTGAGGGAAGAAGATCCGTATCACTGTTTCTACAAAAGAAGATTGAAAGAAAAAAAAAAAAAAACACAACTAGAACAACACACCAAGTGAAATTATGTTTAAAAATAGAAGGTAAATGAGAATATGTTTCGATGCATTAGTGCTGATTTCATTCTGAGATAGTGCAGGGTGGGCTCGCAGCAAATGCAGGAGATTTGAGACATTCAGTGTATCTGCAAAAAAAAAAAGGTAGGCTTTGCATTCCTGTTGTATAAAAAAAGGTAGCCTGCTGTTATAATGTTCGCGAGTGTTTGATTAAAAGTCAGTAAATCTTCTTTCAGTTCACATTAAATTTATTTCCTGCTTTATTCTGAATTCTCTGTAGTACTACTATTATACATATGCATTGATCTTTTCATTGAGACAATAATGTCAAATCGAGATAAAAGATAATGGGGCCTCCGTACCACGGTTCTGCACGTTCTAGTGGAATGGAATCCATCAATTATATGAGTTAAGGATTTCATCTAATGTGACACTATATATATTCAACTCCAATACCCATCACACGGCGTCGTTTCTCAGTTAAGTGTGAGCACTGTGAGGCTTTCATTCATGGATGGGAAGACATTGGAGTACAAAGGGGAGGAAGCACTAAATGAGCTTGAGAAACTAACCGCCAAAGCTTCAGACATCCAAGAAAGCATCCTTAAGGAGATACTCAAAAGAAATTCTGCCACCGAATACTTGAGTAAGTACATGGAGGGGTCCATCGACGTAGAAAAATACAAGAAAACGGTCCCTGTGATCACGTATGAGGGAATCCAACCTTACATACAGAGGATTGCTAATGGGGAGGATTCATCTGTCATATCTGGCCACCCAATCACCGAGTTTTTGATTAGGTAATGTTAGTTAATCTAAAAACTTAAGCTTATAGTCATGGTCCATGAATTATTTTATATCCTTACATTCCTCCTCATGTGCAATCTTGATTAGCTTTATGGTAGAATTTTTTTTAAAAAGTGTTTTTTTTTTAAAGTGAGCTTTATGCTAGAATAAATCCCCTTGCTCTAATACTATGATAAAATCTCTATTAACAGACCTAAAAAGCTTTCATTTAAATGTATGCTCTCTCCTTGTTATTTGTTCCTGTGACTACAGCTCAGGAACATCTGGTGGGGAACCTAGGTTAATGCCGTCCATTGCAGAGGATCTTGATCGTCGAACATATCTCTATAACCTCATCATGCCCATCATGAATCAGTAAGTCTCATGCTATTTAGTTCATCAAGAGAGGCATTATTTATGGGTAAGTTATCTCTTTTTTTATTAAAATTCAGTCATAACTTATAATATTATAAAAATAAAACAAGGTACATCAAGTATAAAAGAAGTAGTCCCCATTCAATATGCTTTCTCTAGTGTATAGAGTGCTGGACTTTTATGAGAAGTTAATTTATCTCTTTTTTTTATTAAAAGTCCCTCACAACTTATAACATTATAAAAATAAAAACAAAATACATCAAGTATAAAAAGAGTAGGTCATATCTTATAGAAGCGCTTTTCTCTTCATGAATATGACACCTCTGACAACAAGTACGCATAAATCGTATTTTTGAAACACGGCATGTGCTGAGATTGCACAAGCATAACATTTTTGATACAGAGAACTCCAATTTTTTCATAAAATCTGTTTGAAAAATAAGATTGAATCATGCACTTGTTGAGATCTTGAAAGAATTTTGATTCATTCAGTATTTTAGCATGTGAAATGGAATGATGACTAATAGCATGAAAGTGAGAATAAGACACATAGATCATCAAGCTTACTAAACATTTCACAGAAAAATGGGAAAAACGCCCTCACATCTTATGCTCAATGTGAATTATAATCATCTCAGCTCAAATACCTTTTATTGGATATATAGCATGAATCATGCAAAGTTTTGCAAGTTGAAAACAATTAGCTATTTGATATGAGCTTTGTCAAAAATGGGCCTCAGCTAAATGCTATGAAGCTACCTGTGGCCAAATAAATAGTTTATCTACTTTAGTTTTCTTTCTGAAATTCAGAAAAAAGCACTTCAGTACCCTCTGAACATAACTGCAATCTGATCCCTCAATTTTTCAGAATTTACAATTTGGTCCTTAACTCTTTTCATGTTTAGTTCTTTCCACAGAAACAATTAGAAATTTCCATTAGTGTCATGAAATTTTTTAAATTCCTAATGCTTTCAGAGTAGTTATGAGTTTTCTTTGACATGAGAAAGCCCTTTGTCTTTCATTCATCTTTTCATGTGCGTCGATCTGAATCTCCTTATCTCCAACTAGTGTTTTAAATGAGTTAAGCGCTCAATAAATAGCTTGGTGTTCAGTTTAATAAAAGCTAGTTCATGTTCGGTTCATCAATACTAATAAACAAGCCTGAATATAACTTTTAAAACTCGATAGATAAATGAACGAATTTGAATATACTAGCGTTCAACCCGTTCATGTTAGTGAATTGTTCATATGAAGTTCATAAATAAGCTTGATTAGAAGACTCAACATGATGGTCTTTTAGAGAATTTAGTATATCTTATTTATTAATAAGAAAAAAAATTATGAATCATGATGATGAGTCTATTCGTGAACACATTAATATCATTGATATATAAAAGCTTGTTTATAGTTTCGTGTTCATGAACTCAAATATATATGAGCTCGTTCGTAAACACATTAGTGAGCTCGTTCACGAACCATATAAACCAAACTCAAACATGCTTTTATGTTCGCGAACCGAACAAGCTCAAAACAAGCTCATGCTCGGTTTTAGTAAATGAATGAGCTTGAACAAACCACACTACTCAGCTCAGCTTAGTTCATTTACAGCCCTATCTCCAACTTCTTTTTATATTCAAATTTGTATAGAATAATTAAAAAAATTTATTTATTATTATTATTGTTATTTTTTAAACTAGTATCATTTTTATCCTGATTTTGGTCTTCGCGCCAAACATGGCCAAAGTTGCTTCAAATCCAAGCCATCTGAAAGGTGGTTTAAACTTCAAGTAGCTTCAAAAATTTGAAGTAGTTTAATGTAGGAAAAAAGTGTTTTTTTTCCTATTTGAACTTTAACTAACCTTCAAAGTGCACATTTGAAATAAATAGTAGTTCATCTTGATCAGGGCTGGAGAATTTTTTGCGTGCACCGGTGCACGGTACACCAGCCCAATTAGCACACGACACGTGGATAAAAGTGGTTAGACGTGCTGACGACAAGTGTCGTGTGCTAATTGGAAATAAATAGTAGTTCATCTTGATTAGGGCTGGAGAATTTTTTGCGTGCACCGGTGCACGGTACACCAGCCCAATTAGCACACGACACGTGGATAAAAGTGGTTAGACGTGCTGACGACAAGTGTCGTGTGCTAATTGGACTGGTGTACCGTGCACTGTGTACGCAAAAAATTCTCTCAAGGCTGAGCCATAAAGCTAATATCAAGCAGATTAGAAGCCTAGGAGGCATTTAACCTTCGCTAGCAGGTACATTCCAGGGCTTGACAAGGGCAAAGCCATGCAACTCCTCTTCGTCAAGAGCGAGATGCTGACTCCCTCCGGCCTCCCCGCCCGCCCCGTCCTCACCAGCTACTACAAAAGCCCCCATTTCAGCCGCCGCGCCGCCGGCTCCTTCAACGACCTCACCAGCCCCACCGAAGCCATCCTCTGCCCCGACGCCCTGCAGTCAATGTACTGCCAGCTCCTAGCCGGCCTCATCCACCGCCACTGCGTCCTCCGCCTCGGCGCAGTCTTCGCCTCCGCCCTCCTCCGCTCCATCCGCTTCCTCGAGCGCCACTGGCCGGACTTCGTGGCCGACATCCGCCGCGGGATCCCCGGCTCCATCGTCTCCGATCCGTCCTGCCGCTCCGCCATGACCGCGATGCTCGACGCTCCAAACCCACTGTTGGCCGACGAAGTTCAGCGGATCTGCAGCGGTGGGAGCGAGGAGGAAGGGAGATCGTGGAGGGGAATTCTCCGGCGACTCTGGCCGAAGGCGAGGTTCATAGAAGCGGTGCTGACGGGATCAATGGCGCAGTATGTTCCGGCGCTGGAGTTCTACGGAGGGGGAATACCGCTGGTTTGCACGATGTATGCTTCGTCGGAGTGTTATTTTGGTGTGAATCTACGACCGCTGAGTGATCCGGCGGAGGTGACCTACACTCTGCTGCCCAATCTGGGGTTCTTCGAGTTCTTGCCTCTGGTGAGCTGGCCGGCAAGGAGGTCTTGGGCCAAGGAAGACGAGGAGGTGGTGGATGGTGGGATGCTGGTTGATTTGGTTGATGTGAAGATTGGGGCATGTTACGAGCTTGTTGTCACCACATTTGCAGGTACGTTTTGCTGAATTTTTTTTTTTTTTTATTTCGCTGAATCCACGTTAGCAGCACCCCATGAAAATACACAAAATGATCTGTCAACACGACATCTTGCTAGAAACTACAAAATATATTAAATAATATAATAATTAAATAATAAATATTTATGTTTATAATATCTTTATTGCTAAATATTAGAGAAGCCCTAAGTAACCACGAATGCAATATAGTATCAAAAGGATATGATACGATATAATACATTGGAGTATACACAGGTGTCTATTTTCGTACTGAGTCAACCTATTGACATAAAGAGGATCTGATTAAGAATTAACTGGGATGAAATCAATCAAACTAATAATCTAATATTTTTTATTAGAATTTAATATTATTTTTAAAAATTCATAATGTTTATTAAAAATAGTATTAAATATTTACATAATAATAATAATAATAATATCAAATTAATTCTTTATTGTTTGATATAAAATTTAATTTTGACATCAAACCTCATTGTCCCTCTATCAAACTAGGCCAACCAGGCTAGTTTTTGTTAAAGGTTTAGCATGTCCGTTCTTTGTGCATTTTGAATTCTCGATGAGTAAGTAACTGATCTATCAATCCGTTTAATGAATGGATTGACTCGATTGGCATGATTGATATCTTTTTTTTAATTCTCCGGCATGATTTGATATCCTTAAAAAAAAGTAATCTGATGAATAATAATTGTGTTGATTTAAACGCAATATTTTTTTCGAGTTTAGATCAACCTGTTAGGTTAGATGATACATATAGCCACCGTTAATGTAGGTTGTCATGTCACTCAAAATTCAAACAGGTGAATATATATTTGTGAAAATTTTCAGGTGATTATTGATTAATCGATGCAGGTCTCTATCGATATCGAGTTGGTGATGTGCTACAGGTTGCAGGCTTCCACAACCAAGCTCCCCAATTCAAGTTCATTTGCCGCCAAAACGTTGTCCTCAGCATCGACTCTGACAAAACCAATGAAGACGACCTTCACAAGGGCATGATAGCAGCCAAGAAGCTCGTCGAATCTCGTGATCTCTTGCTTGTAGAGTACACAAGTTATGCCGACACTCTGACCATCCCTGGCCACTACGTGTTGTTTTGGGAGATTGTCTCCACTGCAAATGGCATGAACACAATGATATCTCTTGATCCTAAGCTCTTTGAATCATGTTGTATTGCTGTTGAGGATTCTCTTAGCTATGTGTATAGAAGGTGCAGATCAAAAGACAAGTCTTTGGGTCCTTTAGAGATCAGAGTGGTGGAACTTGGAACTTTTGAAGCTTTGATGGATCTCTTCATAAGCCAAGGTGGTTCTATCAATCAGTACAAGACCCCAAGGTGCATAGATAGTGCTGACGCTCTGAAGCTGTTGAATTCTAGGGTTAGAGCTTGTTTCTTTAGCCCACACGAACCTGCATGGAGCCCTAACATGTAGAATATTTTCATTGCTGATGACCTGAGTTTTGGGAAAGGAATGAACAGCTTGGAGCTTGGCAATATAATGACGTGATTGTAGCAAGGTTAAGTTTAATCTTAAATCAAATATTTGTTTGGTTATGATAATTGTTATTACTAGCTAGTAGTGGTATTACTTCCCCAGCAAAAAAAATGAAGTTAAAACTTTTTTTGTTTTTGATTGTTAATATATACTTTAAGGTTGGTCTCCTTCCAAGTAATATTAGAGGCTTCAGGTTTTTGTTTTAATTTTTGGTTTTATGTTATGGCTATAGATTTTATAATCGATATTTTATAACCTGATTGTTATTTAAGGGTATGTTATCTTGATGATAGATGCTGTGACGCCCGTGGTCGAAGAGGGCAAGGAGTGATCGTCAGGTGATGTTTTAAGAGAAAGAAATTACCTAGACAAAGTGCGGCTTCTGACAAGCTTTTAGGCCGAATAATAAGTGATTAAAGGGGCACAGGAATGAATCATCTCATATCAGAAAGGGAGAGAGATTCTAGGCTGTATAAGTAGATAACGTGATCTCAAATGGTAGAGACGCCTTTAGGGCAAAACTGTGAGGCTAATGATGGAAAACTCTATAATTAAATGTACTTGGGATGGAATGTTGGCCCTTAGGCCTTCCCAAGAGGGGGGTAAATTGGGAATAAAAAAAAATTCAAATAAATTGTACTAATGAAAACAACAGCAGGTAAAAGGCATGCACAGTCAATTATTCAAAATGGATGAAAAGCAAGTTAAAGTTACAGCAAAATTAAGTCAAACAGAGTGCGAAAAGGCAGATTGGTCGATTTTACCAAATAGATCGGATGAACAGGAACAATGCAGAAAACAGAAAAGAAAAGCAGTTGATTTGAGCAAATAGACCAAAACAGCTATGTTACCACAAAAAAACAACTCAGAACAAAAAACGTGAGAGATATGATTTAGATATTGTATAAAATAATTTTATTAAAATAATTTGAGTTTATATTTAAGTTAAAATTAGATTTAATAATTTAATGTATTGGTCAAATTTTATCGTAAAAGAGAGGAGAGAAAAATACACAAGAAATTTATAGTGGATCGGCTTTCCGCCTAGTCCACTCCCCACGCTCCTTAAGTGGAATTTCAATTCACTAACAAACCGGCTTTTTAACGGGAACCAAAGCCAAACAAACCCGATTACAATCTCACCGGCTTTTTCTAGGAACCAAAGCCGACCAAACCTTACAAACACACCGGCTTTTTCTAGGAACCAAAGCTGACGAAACCTTACTTTGAATTTTTATACAAGAAAAATTCTAACTCACCTACTTTCCCACTTAATGAGAAAAGCTAAACACCTCCATAAAAAAAGAGAACAAGAGAATGAAGTGATGCTAGTCTAGCTAGCTAACAGTACAACTTGAGAGCAAGAATAAAATTACACAAGTAGCTCTATACGCGTAGAGGTTTGCCAAGAAGAAAACTCGTGAAAACCGAAAACGAGTTACCAACAACTCATTTAAAAGAAATCGAAAGAAGCTAGATCTTGAAGAGAGAATTGTTTTCAAGAATTTGGATACGCGTAGAGGTTTGCCAAGAGAGAAAATTCGTGAAAACTGAAAACGAGTTACCAACAACTCGTTTAAAAGAAATCGAAAGAAGCTAGATCTTGAAGAGAGAACATCGTTTTCAAGAATTTGGAATGCTTACGTTAGAATGTTTTCAAGTAAGAGCAAGAAAAACTTCAAGAAAGACTCAAATAATCTTTTTCAAAACACAAGCTTGCCGATTTCAAAAAACCCAAGTGCAGGAAACAGAAACAGAAAACCTGAAGTTGTTTGCCAGCAGAAAGAAAAATGCAGCTTTAGATTTTTGCTTGATTACTAGCCAAAAGCTTCTCCAAATGATCACTTCTTCAAGAGTGTATGCAGATTTTTGCTAGGGAAGAAGTTAGAGAACACTTAGAGCTTGAGAGAAGAGCTTAGAACACTTAGAAAAAAAATTTGCAAGTGAATGTTATGCCAATCTGCAGTTTGGACAGCAAAAAAAAAGAACTCAGTCGAAAGAAAAATGCTCTTAATTCAAACTAATCAATAAGAGATTATCATGTGTCCATGTCCTACCCAAAGACCAATGAGAGGAAGGCAAGAGGAGGGCATTTTGGACTTTTTCGGGCTTAAAAAACAGAGATAAAGTTCCAAATTTTCTGGAAACATGTTCTAGAAAATATGACAATAAAAACAAGAGAGTTGGAGTAAGAAAAAATATTAAAAACACTAATATGTGGTTACTTAGCATGAGGACAAATGAAGTGATGCCACATAGGATTATTTTGCCCTTAAAATATGCTAAAAAGGATCACCATATATCTCAGCACAAGTACAAAAATTCTGAGTGAAAAGATATGGGTTAGAAAACATCAACTTAATATTTTTTCTTTTGGAAAAAGGACAAAATAGGAGAAAAATAAGGGCTTTGTTTAAAAATATCAAATAATGCCTTTTAGCACAGCCAAAAATATTGTAATAACGATCAAATATAATTCTGGGCGGACTAGGCGGGTCTGTCTAGGCCCAGCAGAACCAATCGGTCGATTTGGTGAAATTGACCGGTTGTGCAGTTTTAGCTTAAAATGTGAGATGTTTGAAAGATTTTTAGGCCATTAAAAAGATAGAATAAGATAACATTCTAGGCCTACTAATGCAAGTAAAAAGAAGAAGAAAATATCTAAGAAAAACGAGTAAAATCTCTTGGAAAGCAAACGGGTTTACATTAAGGGGGCGTTTGGTTCAATGTTATCTTGATGTTATGTTATGTCATCTAGAGAAAGTAATTGTTTGGTTTAATGATATCTATAATAATCTTCTATAAGATTATAAAATTATTAGTCAAAAGGTGACATCTAGATGTCATGACATTTAGATTACATAACATAACACCAAGATAACAACGAACCAAACGCCCCCTAAGTTCTATGAAGTATAAGGAAAAACAATTGGTGAGTTCCGCTTCACTTGGACTTGAGAATATCCTCTTCTAACAGACGACCTGTAAAAATATACTTAGAAGAGGATTAGTACTAAACCTAAAGTAATTATAATCATCAAAATCAATGGGGTTCAATAATCTCCCCCTTTTTGATAATGACAATTACTTTAATGTGCTAAGAGGATTTTAAGATGTATTGGTAAGTGAAAAGCTCCCCCTTAGAAATGCACTAAAATATTGTTGATAAGTAAAGTAGAGAGTATTGTAAATTTGAAAGAATAAACTTTCCCTGAATCAATGCACAAATAAAAAATTACAGGGTTATATTTCAATAAAAGTGTAAATAAATGAGATAATCACAATAACCATATTGACTTCATCTTATAAAAATATAGTAATAGATTTCATAAGCAATGGACAACACACTAACATTTATATAATTTTTTCCTCTTTGGCATCATAAAAAAGATGGCCAAAATGAAAGAGAATAAACCTAAAGGAATAAAATAAATTTTTTTTTCTATTACCATATCATAGCATAGCTCCATAATAAGAATTCAAGCATAATCAGAAGCTTCACATTTATAAATGATCATAAGTCTAGAATTCACATGAATGACATAACAAAAATATCACAAGTCATGAACAATACTACTGTTTTCAAAATATTACATAAACATAATATAAAAATATATGGATAACTTCACCATCAGGATTGCATAAGCAAACAACTCAGATTTGATCACTTCTTGCCCTTCGGGGAAGAGGGTTTAGACTTTTTAAAATGGGATAAGATTTTAGTGCAAAAGTCAGTCATATTGTCTGAATTATTGTTGACCACTTTTGCAATCTCAATCAAAAGGCAAATTGAGAATCAATTTGAGATTGTTGAGATAAGAGATGCTGATGATTTCTTTCAGTCTTTTCTCTTAATTCATGAAATGAGTTCACAATAAAATTGATAAATTTAGCTGTGAAGAGGGACTCAACATCTGAAGTGGATGGAGGCTGAGAGGTAGAAGGAGGTGGAGCTGATGAGAATGGCTGAGTGGATGTAGGTGGAAGGGAAGACTCACCAAATGTGTGAGTAGAGAAGGAAGGCTTAGGCTGGCGCAATTTGAAGCTGTGCATGGAGAATTGATAGTAGGAGGCTCCAACAAGTTCAGCTGAGAAATCAAACTCAAGTCGTGCAGTAAGATACTCACAAATTACATTCCCATAGTGCAGACTCCGCATAAAGACACTTCTCTGTGCAACATTGTGGCATTTCTCCATTTCAGAGAGAATAATGTCAACTGTGTCTAAGGATCTCTTTTGGAGGAGGTGATATACAACAGTCTGCTGAATATCAGTCCACTCATCCTTATGGCCTCTAACCTGGATGAGGCACTCCTGAAGGATTCTCCCAAGAATATTTAAAGTGAGTTTTACATAAGTCGATTAAAATCTATTTGATTTTAAATCAATTTTAAACTAAATTTTACTCATATTTTCTAAATTATTTATTTTACATGTAATAACCGTTAATATAATTTTTTATTAAATTTATATATTATTTAAGTATTTATACATGAATTTTATATAATATTTTATATTTGCATCTAAAAAGTCTATATATATTATTATATTTATACAGATATCATATTAATTATTTGTTTAATTGATTTTATTTTAAATGAATTAATTTTTTTTTAAATTTATGTTTGCCGTTCTTAAAGAACTTTTTAAGAGAACCATCTCCTATCTAAAATATAAATTTATAGGTGGCACTCCTATTCTGATTTTTATTTATTATTTTTTTAATTTAATTAAAATTAATACATATAATTAAAATTATATTTAATCTGTTTAAAAAAAATTATAATAATAGAGTTATGAAAAAAAATAGATATTAAAAATGAATAAAAATCTAAATACAAAAAATTTAAAAAAATGAAAATAAAAACATAGATGATAAATTTTATTTAAGGGCAAAATATAATCTTAATTGCATGAATTAACTCTAATTGAGTTAAAGTACGAAGGAATTGCCTATAAATTTATATTAAAATATGATGTTTATAAATATTTGATTTAATATTATCTCCTATAAAAAAAAAAGAAAATTTACATTTGTTATCAAAAAAAAAAAATTATAAATGGCACCCCCTAAGTTAGATATTTACAGATAGTACCTCTAAGTTTAATATTTACAGACATCACTTCTCATTTTGAATATGAATTTAAAAACGACACTCCTATTTTAACTTATTTTAAATGTGAATTTACAATTATTTATAAAAAAATATTTTTGAGTGTGATTAGTTGTAAATTTATTTAAAAAATTTGTCATGTAAATTTTTTTTTTTAAGATTGAATAAAATGCTAGGGATTTTCGATGTTAAAACCTGTTACGCAGTAGGCCTGTCAACAGATCGAATTCGGATCGGGTTGACTTCAACCCGAATCCAAATCCATATATGTCGGATCGGGTTATACATCGGATCGGGTCATTGTCGATCCATATCCTCTCGGGTCGGAAATCGAATCGGTTCGAAACTCGGGTTTTCGGATTTAATCCATTTACAATAAAAGTAGTTATTTTTAAGTAATTTTTATAATTAAATTTAAAATAATGTTAAATTTATTGAAAATAAAATAAGGGAAAAATATTATATTTTTATGAATTAATTAAATATTTTAATATAAAAATTAGTATTTGTAATATATGTACATATATATTGTGAAATATAAACTGCGCACTATAAACTATAATCTACTAATATAATATTTAAGAATCTTTTATTAATTAATTATAGTGACGCTCTTTACTTGAGCCTTCCAATAAGAAGATTATTAGCCATAATATATCCCTGTATGAACTACAAATTAAATTACATAAACGGACCAGATTTTAAACGGGTCGGGTCAATGGTAATCCATATCTGATCCATTTATTTGTAGATGGATCGAGTCAGTAAACGGGGCGAATTGATGGGTAAAAAAAATTCATTTAGGGATTTAACCGAATCGAAACTCGGATTGGATCGGGATCCGATCCATGAATACACAGTCGGCTCTTCTTTCATACCTCGTCGGCTCTTCAACCCCTCCTCTGCCCCCCACCCCAAAACTTTCCTTCCGTTCCTCCTCCCGGGTACGCGCCATCATATAGGCGATGCCACCATTGTCGATAAATTCCCGGCCATCTTACTCTGCCAAAAGCTTCATCCCTGAACTTCTCTCCTTCCTTCCCTCTCGCCATCTCTCAACTCTACCTTCCTTCTCATCCGACCCCTCTTCTTCTTCCGCCAATCCCTCAACCCAACTCACCCAATTCCTCCACCTTTTCCGCCGCCGGAAGTTCACCGCGGCCAAAGAAGTCCTTAAATCCTTTGCTTCGTCCGATCCAACTCCCGCCGACCGTTTCCCTTCACTGGCCTCCACCATTCTCGATTCCTGCAAGCACGCTGGCGTCCCCCAATCTGAAGTTTTTGACATGCTTTTCCGGGTCTACTCCGACTCCGGCAGTCTCGACAGGGCTCTCGCGACTTTCGATTTCATGATCGAGACCTTCGGGTCGGTCGCCGGGAGGTCCTGCAGCGTGTACATCCAGGCTCTCCGGCGGTCAGGCCGGATGGATTCGGCCGTTGGGTTCTTCAGAAGAATGCTTGAACTCGACGGCGTCGATGTCTCCGTGTACACAACCTCCATTGTTGTTGATGGCTTGTGCAAGAATGGCGATGTCGAGACTGCCCAGAAGCTGCTCGATGAAATGTCTGAGAGAGGTCTGCAGCCCAATATCTTCTCTTACAACGCCTTGATTGAGGCCTATGCCAAAAAAGGAGACTTTGACTTGGTGGATCAGGTTTGGGATCTCATTAATGAGAAGAATATCAGCCACAATGTAGCGACTTACACTCTTCTCATTGATGCATTCTCCTCTCATGGGAAGCTACAGAAAGCAGAAGAGTTCTTCAAGGAGGTGAGTGAAAGGGGTTTGGCTTCTGATGTTTACTTGTACACTTCGATGATTAATGCATATTGCAGAGAAGGCAACTTGAGGCAGGCAACTGCTTTATTTGACGAGTGTATAACCAAAGGCATTCAGCCAACCGAATGGACCTACGGAGTTCTCATCAACGGACTCTGCAAAGCCAGTCAGACCGAGGGGGCCGAAATATTGTTATCTGAAATGCAGCAGAAGGGATTTGATCTGAATTTGGTAGTATTGAATACAATGGTTGATGGGTACTGCAGGAAAGGGATGGTGGACAAAGCTCTGGAGCTAAAGGAGGTTATGGAGAAGAAGGGACTCAAGCTCGATGGCTATGTCTACAATACGATTGCCGCCGGGCTGTGCAGCTTGAACCGGATCAGCGAAGCTAAGAGGATTCTATATGTTATGATAGATCAAGGGGTTGCTTTGAACACGATGAGCTATACGACGATGATTGATATTCATTGCAAGGAAGGTGAGCTGGTGGAGGCGAGGAGGTTGTTTAGAGAGATGGAGGGAAAGGGATTGAAGCCAAATGCTGTTAGCTACAATGTGATGATTGATGGGTACTGCAAGAAAGGAAGTGTGAGGGAAGCAGAGAGGATAAAGAAGGAGATGGAGGAGAAGGGGATGGCGGCTGATGTCTATACTTATACATCATTGATTCATGGGCATTGTACAAGTGGGAAGGTTGATGTTGGGGTGAAGTTGTTTGAGGAGATGAAGATGGCAGGAGTGGCTGCAAATATTGTTACATATACAGCACTGATCTCTGGTTTAGCTAAACAAGGAAGAACAGATGAGGCATTCAAGCTGTATGATGAGATGTTGGAGATTGGGCTCACTCCTGATGATTCGGTGTATTCTGCGCTTGTTGGCAGCTTTGATTCAGCAAAGGAGCCAGTTACTTGAGTCCAAAGGAATTCATTGGCGCCGATGGAGTGAGTTATGTAAAACAAAAGTAGATGGCGGCTTGGTAAACAATGGTGGTGTCTCTTACATTGCCAAAACTCCTTGATGTACATGGTTTTAAAGGGAAAATATTTTCCATCCAATAATTTGGAGAAAGAGACCTATTCTTTGTACGGAGAAGTATACGAGAAGCTAAACAAGTAGTTGATAAGGCATTATGTGGCGCATTGGAGCTAGACTTGTGTTTCAAGCCCCTTTTTCCAATCACGCCTTCTTTTGCCAACACTTCAACCTTGATCAATGCCTCTACTCGTAGTTGGAACATTCCACTATCGAAGAACATCTTTTTTTGCGAGGATGTAGAAGTTATAAACACTATTCCATTGGGAAATCCCTAAAACCTAGGTTGTAAAATTTGGGCTTACCATCGTTCTAGCAAATATACAGTACATATTGGATATAGCTTCATTTTAGAACTCATGATGAAGAATGGTTTTCATGTGGTTGGCACAGGACAACACCATCAACAGAGATTGTGCTCCAACTGCGATGGGACTAACTCTAGAGCTATATGAGACCACGATTAGGCTGGTGATGGTCGAATTTGGGAATTTTAAACATAAATTATTTGTAATAATTATATGAGCTATCTCGGGTGAGAAAAATGCTAGAGGTGCAAGCAGATCAATCAAGGAAGTTTGCCACCTCGCTGTAAATTTCTTAGAAGAATTGAAACGATTCGAGAAGCAAATTCTCACTTACAATTGAATCCCCGAAAAGGTATGGGCTCCACCACTGTACCCTACAATCGAACTCAATTTTGATGCAGCCTTGAATGAAGAAGTTTGCATGGGTTTGCGGGTTGTGCCTGAGACTACACAGGTTATAATTAGAACAAAAGGTACTTTGATCTTACTATCGCAGATACTTAGCTGCTGAACATGCAGTATCCCTAACCACAAAGCTGAAGAAGGATATAGGGTAGAAAGGGACTATTTTGAAGTCATCAAATTGATTCAAGACTCTAACGATGGACTCTCTATTATTGGATACAAGTTAGAGGCATTAAAAAAGTGTCAACAGGCGTTTGATTCATTGTTATCATGTATTATGTCATATAATTTAAATAACATAACATTTAGATATCTTTTAATTAATAATTTTGTAATTTTATAAAAAATTATTTATAAATATCATTAAACTAAGCAGTTATTTTTCCTATATAATATCATATAATACCGAGATAATATTGAACTAAATGCCTACTAAATTTATTTGTATACGTATAATATGTGTGGGAATATCATAAAAGTAATATGTAGGTAAATACAAAAAATGTTTTATTTTAATTATAAAATTAGTTTATTTTTTTGTTAAGTCATATGAAGAATATTTTGGCATGTTTTGTAAGAAAATAAAAAAAATTATCATTTCATTATACTATTTCTACTTTATTCATTCCGATCTTATGCAATGAACCATCATTGTGGTGTTGAGATTCTTTTAACTGCCTCTCTCTCTCAAAAAAAAAAAACTTTATAAAAAAAAACTTTTATAATTAAAAAAAAGAATTCTTTTATATAACCGCGTAGAGTTGTTATTGATCCGATTTTGAGTCGAGCCAATACCGGCTTGAAATCAGATTGATTACATTTCGATCGACTTGAAATCGACTCGAGCTTGATTGGGTTCTACTTCAAGCCGACTCGAGTTAATTCCAATCGATTTCGAGCCGATTTCGATTCATTTTCGAGTCAAATCTCAATTTTTTTAAGCTGATCTCGAGTCGGTTAAGCTCAACTTGATCCGGCTTGAGATCGATTCGGTTTATAATATATATATATATATATTATATACATATATTATATATATATTATAATAAAAATATATTTTAATTCGAGTTGATTTCGAGCTAGATCGAGCCGAGCCTACTCTGACTCAAAATTGGCTCAAAATTATTACTGAGCCGAACTTTTAGCTTGTTAATCTGCTCATCTAGATCAACTTGATTTCAATTAAATCTAAAATTGATTATAGATTTTCGATTTTCGTATTCATATTAACACCCTTATAACCGCGCAAGCGGCAGTTTGGCAGCGCAGCGAAATTTTAGATCTCAGAACTCCAGTTTTATGCGAGAGCTCGATAGCAAACAAGCTAGGGTTTAAGGCGACCACTGCGTAGCCTCCTCCGCCGGAAGTAACATTCATCCTCCCGGTTCTTCTGCTTCTCGCGCGTCGGCGGTCACCCCGACTTCTTTTTTTCTCCCAGGGTGCGTTTGCTTTATTTGGCATTAGTTTATTTTGGGTCTCTAGTTATGGCTTCTCTCCTTTTTCTCCTTTTGTTCTCTTTAGCTCTCCTGGATTTCTTTTATTAATTCAGCTCTGTTTGGTCTCAATGTGCCTGCATTGTGCATTTTTTGATTGGTTCCGGATTCTGAAAAAACTTTGCTTCATGTCATTGATATATCTCCAACTTTTATTTGATTCGAGTGTTTTTCTTTCCTGCCTATGATGTTCTGGGTGCTGGATGGAAGCAAGCATTTTGCAAGGCTTTTGTTTAATAGAATCTGAAGCAGCCAGTAATTAGAAAGTTAATTTGTGTATGCTTTGTGATGATGTTTCTGCATTCTATAATTTTTTTATAGCAATGTCTGATGGTGTTCGAGTTTAATGGGGTATCCTTGAACGTGGGTGAATAGGATGGCTTCCAGAATAAAGAAAACTGGCATTGAAGAAGAAAATTATGTTTTAACTTTCGTTTATGTAGATTATTGGATAACTACGTTGTTATATTCAAAGACTATCATAGAGTTATAGTGCTAAACAGTATCTGCTTATTATTTATAAAGGTTAGTATGGAAAATGAGAATTTGGCAGTTTCAGACATACAAAGTTATAAATGAACCTAAAACTGAAATGAAAAATGAAAATTTTCTTACCTGTCATAAATACTGGTGGTACATACTTTTTGGGGTTTTTGATGTTGGACTAGATGCATAGTCCAGATAACTTTATTAAGCTTCTAATTGGATTTCCTCTTCATATCTTAAGCTTATCATGAAACCATCAATCTTGTCTGTTTGATAAGATGGCCAAATTATGGCAAATTTTTTATGTGTGGATAAGTGTGTTGGATGAATACTAACATTGATTTGTTACTTTAGAGTTTATGTAAGATGTGAAATAAACTTAATGATTGTATTAAAAATTTTGTAATATGTGAGAATAAATTACTTTATTATGTTTAAGTTTATGTAAGATGTGAAAGAGAATTATATTTTAAGGTCTATTTTATTGTTGGAACTTTGTTTGATTGGACTTTTTTTAGCCAAGTCATTTGGCTTTCTTTGTAAAGGCACCAAACGGTATAGCCGCTAGTGCCCCACCAAGGTCTCCATGATTTCTAATGAAAAGATTACTACTTTTTTTATCTATATCTATTTATATAATAGATCTAAAACAAGCAGAATTATATGAAATGTTTGAGAAAAAATTCAAGCAATTATAGATAAAATATCATAAAATCCAAAACAATTGAGAAAAAGATCGTAGTTGAAATTGAGATGATTAGAACTTGATGCAGTACGAATGAATGGTAATGCAATTTTAGAAATTAGCAAAGTATATATAGCAGAATATTCACAAATTAATGCTAAAATTTCAGAATTCAATTTAGTAATAACTGACAAATTAACTAAACCTGCAAAACTAATTTCTTTAAAAATTTTAAATAAATTGAATCGAAGATAATTGAAGAAATTACCAACTGAAATTAGGGTGCAATTCGGTTCTAAACAAATCAGAAATAAGGAACAGGATTGTAGATTCTCACAATATTTAATCAACAGTAATTAAATTTGCACTCAATAATGACATATCACGCAGGTGGAACAAGATTGAGCAAATCTTAAGCTAGCAGAAAATTTTCGTGATATTTGACTCAACCAAATTAAATAGTTTATTAGAATTTGTACTTGGGTCATAGAATTAAAGAACTATTTTGTAATTTCTCTCAAATTAGGACTCAACAGCTAGATTCGACATTAGGAGCGCTCAGTTGGAGGCAAGCGGGTGTGACGCGCGTGGCAGGCGAGCGCAGCTCACTGGGCAAGCTGGCGGTGCTCGGCAAGCAGGCGCGACGCGCGTGGCTTGCCAACGGGGATCGCGTGGCAGGCTGGCATGGGGGCGCGTTAGATCGAGCGGGCGCGGGCGCGTCTAGTGGTGCAGACGGGTCGGGTCAAGCTAGTGCGAGCACATGTCGGGTTGCACGGGGGCGAGTGCGTGCGCGAGCGTGTCGTTGGCAGTATGGCACACCCTAAGAAGAGATGGCACCAGTGCGTCAGTTAGGCGACTTGAGCGGGCGGCGACGCGACCATGCCGGACTGGAGACAGAGAGCTGAGCACGACTTGCAAGCGTGGTGATTAGATGGGCAAAATGAGACAAGGCGAATGCTGAGAGGGGTGCAAGATGAATGGAATGGAACCTAGAGGGAATGAGCTGGAGCAGGTGGAGTTTAAGGATTCTCACCTAATGCCCAAGTCATTCTCTATTCGGGATATCGATTCATTCCAGAATCAGATAACCCTAAGGAAGAAAACAATAATTTTCATTCAGTATTAGGAAAATAAGAATAACGGGGAGGTTTATATAAACCTCTATACAAACTGGCTCAATAAAAAAAATTACATAATGTAATAATTTTCTCACACAAATGAGAAAATACCAGAACATGCTTAAAATAATAATCACAGAAATATAAATTACTAATACAAGAATAAATGTGAGAAATAAAATTAGCCCAAAAATGGAATCTCCAATTAATTAAAATGAATGGAGAGATTTTCAATCCACAAAATCTACCAGGAATGAGTCAACGATCGATCGTAGCGTTCCCACCAGAAATTCATGATTGTAGGGATGACATTACATCTCCCACAGAGTTAGCCATAATTTAGAATTTTAAAGAATATAATCTATCGAATGCTTGATTAATTTAAAAGATTTTTTATTTTGAATGGAGCTCCACTACTTTAAGGTAATAATTAGATGTCTTCTTTTATGAATAGTTTTTATAATATTGAGGAGCACAATAAATTGAAAGTTAAGGGTTTCGAGCATATCAAAATGATTACTCTTATTATGATAATAATGTTATATCAAATCCACTTAAACACGTTCTTATAAATCCACTGAGAAAAACTGAAGAAAAATTAAAAGAAGAAAGAATGATATATTGGATATGGACATGATCGGGTCTTCTTCATGAATTTAGAATTATCTTAAATTATGATAAATATTTTTAAGAAATTTAGTGGCCTATCAGAACACAACAATAGTACTTGGTGAAGTTTAACTTTCTACATTCTATTTGAGTGGACTTACAACTGAATATCCACTAGCCAACCTGTAATAGGTTCTCATATTTAAATGTGATGCAGTTCAAGGTATGCAAAGAGAGGGAGTGGGCTATGGTAGTTAAACATTACCTTGACTTGACTACTCTTATAGAGAGCATTATTAGATTCATGTTATATTTGTTTGACAAGTTTTACGTTCACTGTTGACTAGTGGTGGGTTGTGATAGGGAGTTGACAGCTAGCTAAAACGTGTCGAATAAATGTGACATGAATCTATTAATGCAGTCTATAAAGTCTTAATTCAAAAAATAACAAAAATTATAAAGCCTCAAACCCAAGCTAGTTGGGTAGCTTACATGAAATTTTCTTCTCCATTTAGTATTATAATGCTCTTTGTTAGCATAAGTGATTCAAGTTTGTGTAATGATCATATTATAGGTCATTTTTGATCTTCCTCTTCTCTTCAATGATGTGATTTGGATCCCCTTATTTAAAATAGAATAGAAATAAGAAGCGAAATTCATGAAATTGACCCTAATTAGTTTTGATTAATATTTTCCCACTGCAGTTTTTTGTTTTATTTTTTTGTATTGCCTTTTTGGTATAGCTGTTTACCATCGTCTTTGGCAGAATCCCTTCTATAATGAGTCCACTTTTTGCTAATGTAGTGTTTCTATACGGCTGCTATAAAAAAAAAGTGTTTCTATACGGCTTGTGGAGGAAAAGAAATTTGTAAAGAAGTTTGTTTTAATTGACTGTCTTAATGTTATTCGTCCACTTGCAGATTTTTGAAAAGATTTTCGCTCATGGCAGACTTGGAGGATATGCTGTTGGAGGCTGCTGGACGAACTAGTAAGTCAAGTAGGAAGAGCAAATCCCATCGACACGCGAGGTGGAATCAAGAAGGTCCATGTTCTGATGCAAGTGATTCCGACGAAGATGATGGAAACAAAAGATTGTTGAAAGGAAATCATTCATCTTCTAGTTTTCCTGTCAAGAAGAGATATGAGACATCCAGAAAAGATCAAGATGTTTATAGTGACTACAATGACAAGTCCAGTGGCGATGACTCTGATAGTGCTCCCTCTGTTGGAAGCGACCTTTACAAAGATGACAGGGACAAGGAAGAGCTGGCTAAAATGAGCGAGTTAGCCAGGGAGATGATTTTAGCAGAGAGGAGCACAAAGATTGATGATTACCGGTTAAAGAAAAGAGCAAGGGAATCCTCATCTAATGCTGAAAAAGTTTCTATGAAAGAAAGCCCCCCTCCGCTTCCCTCTCGTACCCGCCCATCCTTAAGATCAGACAAGGCATCAGCCAAAAGTGATGCTCTTAATGAACTCCGTCTTAAGAGGATGAAGCAGCAGGGTTCTGACAGTTACCGTAAATTTAATGAGTTCACAGGAGGAACTGGTATTATTTTCAATGAAACAACAAATTTGAGCGAAAGTGAAGGTGGCAGCAGTACTGATGGTAATGAAGACAAATTCAATGAATATAATGATGCTGGGGACAATGTCGATGATTTATTGACATCTTCACCACCCCTGGGTTTTGATGATGTCAAAGACATAACAATCCGTAGATCAAAGCTAGTGAAATGGTTCATGGAGCCCTTCTTTGAAGACATTATTGTTGGCTGTTTTGTGAGAGTTGGGATCGCACAAACACGTGCGGGTCCTAAGTATCAGCTTTGCTTAGTCAAAAGTGTCGATGCGTCTGATCCAGAAAGACAGTACAAACTCGAGGGTCGAACTACACACAAATGGTTGAATTGTACATGGGGTAACGAGGCCACAGCTGCTCGATGGCAGATGGCAGTTGTCTCTGACTCCCCACCCTTGGAGGACGAATTTGCAGAGTGGATTGCGGAGGTAGAACGTAGTGGAGGTAAGATGCCGAACCTTCAGGATGTGAATAACAAAAAGATGGAAATCTACAAGCTCAGTAACTTTGTATATTCGGCTGCAATGGTGAAGCAGATGCTGGAAGAGAAAAAATCAGCTTCAAACAGACCTCGAAACTTTGCTGCTGAGAAAGACAGATTGAGGAAGGAAATAGAATTAGCTGAGACTCTGGGGGATGATTTTGAGGTTAAAAGGCTACGGACAAAGATGAAAGAGTTGGAGGAATTGTCTCGACAGTCAAAACTGCAAGATGTTAAAGCCATCAGATTGGCTGAGATGAATAAGAGGAACAGAGCTCAAAACTTCAGAAATGCATCAGAGCGTAAGCCTGTGAATACCAGCTTGAAAGCTGGGGAGGAAGGATATGATCCTTTTTCAAGGAGGTGGACTAGGTCGAGCAATTATTATTTATCAAAGCCTGGGTCAGTCTCCGGGGAAGTTGATGGCAGTGATCAAAATTCAAATATTATTGCAAGCTCTGATGCGACAAATGTCATCTCACCTGCTAATATCGCCAAGGTAGGCACAGAAGCCACAGAAGCAACTCCTGATTCGGAGAAGTTGGTGGACACTAATGCACCGGTTGACAAAGGTACAGAGTCGAACTTTCTGCATAATTTCGACTTGCCGATTTCTTTGGCTGCTCTGCAGGCTTTTGGTGGGCCTCATGGTGTGAGTTTAGGATACATGTCAAGGAAGCAGAGAATCGAAGCAACAATCGGCTACAAGGTGCCAGAAAATGATGGGAAGCGGCATTCCTTGACATTAACTGTCAGTGACTACAAGCGGCGCAGAGGTCTTCTCTGAGCAACTCCAACGTCCAGGTATCCCATGGCTAAATGATTATGCCATTTAAAACTTTGGCATGACCTTTTTATTCATATGCTAGTTTTTTATGACTATCTTTTGTTTGAATTTAACTCAAAACTTTTTTGATGAAGTCTTTTAGTTATTATCATCATCATTTTGTTTTACCTAATTTTTCTGGCTTTTTAACGGTAATATTTTCTCCTTGTGAACTCTATTTTCTATATGTCAACGCTACTTAGGTTTAATATCTGCATTTGTGTTAATTTTCTCCATTTTTGTGGCCATAGAAGTTGGTGCGCTAATACAAGTTTATGTTATTCTGCATGTTATACAGCTGTCATTTAATCCGTTCAGTGCGTATTGGTAGTTAGTGCCTCTTGGTTCTCTTTTTCATTGAAAGTTGTAATATAAATTTGTTATATTAAAATTTCTGTAAGATACGATATATAATTAATAAATTTATTAAATAAAAATTTAAAAATAAAAATGGCATGTCTATGTTAATTTTGGCATAATATTAAAGATTTTTTTAGAGTCATATAGTCTTTGGTTTAAACTTTTAATTTTATTGATTATCAATTAACATATGACATTAATATTTTTTTTGAGTTTTAAGTATAGTGTCGTTCATTACGTGTGTATATCAAGGACCCTCTGTTATTTTTCAGAACATTGGGGTATCAGAGCATGTATTATATCAGATCGTCTAAAATATCATGGACGATGTTTGTACTTGAGGCATAGGCTGATTGAGTAAATAGAGTACTTGGGGCTTTAAAGTCACACTCATTTATAATCCTGCGCAAGGAAGAAGTAATGATAATAGGAGAGATCCCACCTAAGAGGAGTTATCTGACCTGATGCCAAAAGGCCTTAGATCGTCTGAAACATCATGAACGACGTTTGTACTTGAGGCATAGGCTGACCTCTCTTGGGGCGATAGATCCTAGTGAGAGGCGAATGCATTCTACTTAGGAAGGACCTACATCATGAGTAGATAACAGAGACTGCCCTAAGGTTACGAGCAGGCCTTCGAGCCCTCCACTAGTCAAGTGGGCTTACGAAAGGGTTCCAGATGTTGATAGGAGACCCCGTCTGCCTTAGGCGTGACTAGGGTCTAAGACCTTCATATGTAAGTTGTCAGCACAATGAACCATCATGCACGAGGTGATATAACCTCAACAATGATGATTGAAGCTTGGAGATTGGGAGTCATACCTGTTGCACGATGCTTGAATAATAGATGATAAGCTAGTGGTGCTTTAGATGATATGAATAATTCAATATGAATTATCGATCATAGAATTAATAACATAAGAATCCCAGAACCTGAGATGCCTGAATATAAGGGCTTTGTACCAGAAGAGAGCCCTCACTAATTGCCGTAATGATGATTGTGAATCAGTGGTAACTGCACAAATGAATCTCATGTGTAAAAAGTGGGAACAAGTAAATGTAGGGGCTTATGCATAAAACTTCTTCAGATCATCTCCGCTTCAAGTTCGGGGGAGTTGGATGCCTTTAGATGTCATAAGATAGTAAGCATTAGGTCTTGCGACCTCACGTACGATGTACGGGCCCTCCCAATTGGGCTCGAGTTTGGGAACTCCCAAGTTGCTACTAGCGAGAAGTCGTTTGAGGTCCAGGTCGCCTTGGGCGAAGTCTCTGGGGTTGACCCTACGTCGGCACTTATGCTCCAGTCGTTTAAGAGTAGCCAATTGCCTTTTTTGTTCCAAGAGATCCAGATCAACCCGTTGTGAATCATCGTTCTCATTTATCCAGGTTTGCAAATCTTCGGGATCGAAGTTGGTTGTTGTTTTTATTCTAGGGTAGTAATGCTCTAGCTCGATAGGTATGACATCCATTCCGAGGCCAAAGAGAAAGGAGATTCTTGAGTAACCTCAAATGGGATGATATTATAAGCCCAGAGAGAGCCTGACAACTCATCCGGCCAACGGGTTTTGGCACCATTGAGGCGCTTCTTCAGGATGTTCATGATATTCTTGTTGGCGGCCTCGGCTTGGCCGTTCATGCGATGATGCCACACAGAGGCATACTTGAGGTTAATTTGATGTTTACCGCAAAAGTCGCGAATCAACTGACTGGCGAAGGGTGTACCATTATCCGTGATGATCACCATGGGAACCCCGTATCTGCAGATGATTTTCGCCCATAGGAAGTTCTCGACACTTTGGGCAGTGGGTTGAGCAAGAGGCTTTGCTTCTATCCATTTTGTGAAGTAATCAACAGCGACCAATAGCCATTTGTAGCCATGGATGTTCGTGGGCATCGGCCCTAGAAAGTCGAGCCCCTAGACGGCAAACGACCATGAGGAGTTGATGGGTCTGAGGTAACCGACAGGTTGTCTTCGCATGTCAGCGTTGTATTGGCACTGAGGGCCTACGAATGTTTGAGCATCTTTGTGGATGTTGGGCCAAAAGAATACCTGTCGCAGGATTCGCATGACCAGACTTCGGCCCTGAACATGAGTTTCACATTCCCCTTTGTGAACAACTTCCATGACTTCTTGACCTTTTTCAGACCTCAAGCATTTTGTGAGTGACCTAGCATAAGATCTTCTATATAGTTCGTCGCCAATGAGGACATATTTGGCACATTCGAGCCTCAGTTTTTTGGCCTCTTGTTGATTGCTAGGCTGATCCCCATCTTTTAGATAGTTGATGATTCTATCCATCCAGCAAGGCGCTTGTTCAGAGTTATGGATTTCCGCGCAGTAGTAGCTGGGCTTCTCGGATAATTGGTGCGGATGAAAGTCGGGGAGCCCTCCTTTTGCGAGGTGGTCTACCACCTGATTCTCCTCTCGGGGAACATGTGTTAAGGAGAAATTATCGTACTAGGAGATCAAGAATTGGGCCTTCACCAGATACTTCTTTAAAACCTCGTCCTTTGTTTCATAGGTGCTATTGACTTGATTGACAACCAACTGAGAGTCACTGAACACATGTATGTGCTTTACCGATATTCTAAGGGCGAATTCCAGTCCTGCAATGAGAGCTTCATATTCCACCTGATTGTTGGTAACTTTGAACTGAAGGGTTACCGCTCGATGTAAGGCGACTCCCATGGGGCTGGTGAGAAGAATTCCAACTCCTTGAGATTGAAGTCCAGAAGCACCATCGACGTGGAGAGATCATGGAACGACCTTGCTTTTCGTGGTTACTGACTCTGTGGTGGAAAATTCAGCAACAAAGTCGGCCAACACCTGGGCTTTGATTGCCAACCGTGGGATGTATTTGATGTCGAACTCGCCAAGTTCAATGGACCATTTGAGGAGTCTTCCTGAAACCTCGGGGGTGTGTAATACCCTTAGGAGAGGCTGGTCAGTGACCACCTAGATGGTATGCGACTGGAAATATGGACGCAACTTCTTTGTCGCCACTAGGAGAGTGAGAGCAAGCTTCTCCAGCGTGGGGTATCGGGTCTCTATATCAAGAAATATATGACTGATGTAGAAGATAGGGCGGTGGATCCCCTTATCATTATTCACGAGGACAACCGAAATCGCCTCATTTGATGCTCCTAGATAAAGAGACAAAATCTCTCCTATTTTTGGCGCCACAAGCATTGGTGCAGTGGTAAAGCTCTAAGAAGGCGGCTTCGCATTCATCGATCCATTGGCCTTTTTTGCCCTTGCTAAGACATCGGAAGAACGACAAACATCGATCACTAGTCTTGGATATGAATCTTCCCAGACTGTTGATACGGTCGGTGAGCTTTTGAATCTCCTTTAGTTGCTGAGATTTTATTTGGGTTAGCCTTTATTCCTCTGACTGATATCAAGTAGCCCAAGAACTTCTCTGAGACTGCGTCGAAGGTACATTTGATGCGGTTCAACTTGAGATTGAACTTTCGGAGAGTATCAAAACTTTCTCTGAGGTCTGTAAAATGCTCCTCCATGCTCTAACTCTTGACCATAATGTCGTCAACGTATGCTTCAAGATTTCTCCCCCTTTGGCCTTTGAACACGACGTCAATCATGCGCTGGTATGTGGCGCTAGCGTTTTTGAGGCCGAATGGCATAACATTGTAACAATAAGTGCCGAAGTCGGTGATGAAGGCAGTTTTTTCTGCGTCTTCCTCAGCCATCCGAATTTGGTGGTATCCTGAGAAAGCATCCAAGAAACTCATCGTATTGTATACAGATGTGCGATCTACCATCACACTGATGCGTGGAAGAGGATAGGTGTCTTTGGGACAGGCCTGGTTGAGTGCCCGGAAGTCTATACACATCCTCCACTTTCTACTGGCTTTCTTTACCATGACAATATTGGTAAGCCACTGTGGGTATTGGACTTCCCTGATGTAGCTTGCTTTTAGGAATTTGTTTACTTCTTCTTCGACAGCGTTCTGTCTTTCTCCTACTATGACCCTCTTCTTTTGTTTTGTGGGAGCGGCATTAGCAGATATATTCAGATGGTGCTCACAGATAGCCCTATCAACCCCCAAGATATCTTCAGGTGATCAAGTAAAGACATTTACATACTAAAAAAGCAAAGCAGTGACACATGCTTGCTGATTTGCATTCATGGAAGAAGATATGTTTACAATTTTTGAAGATCCTTCTCCCCCCACTGATACATTGATAACCCCTTCCTGTGGCATGAGAGGCTGAGACTCCCTCGGGTCCAGATGGTCGACAATGAGCTGCGCTGCGATTTGGAAACATCGGGTGGCCTGCCGAAGGTCTCCTCTGATGGTGACAACGCCGCTAGAGATAGGGAACTTTGCGCAGAGATGGGGCGTAGAGATTACCATCCCGAAAGAGTTTAGTATTGTTCTTCCGAGGATGGCATTGTAGCCTGACCTGGCTCTGATGACCGCGTAGTTCACCATGCTCATGGCATGACCGTTGTCATCGCAGAAAGAGACTGGCAGAGAAATGAATCCCAGCGGCTGGACCCTTTCCCTAGAGAAACCCAGCAAAGTAGTTCCTTCATGGAGAATGTTTGTTTCCTTGAGACCCATCTGGAGGAAGGCAGATTCAAATAAGATATCGGCCGCGCTTCCTGAGTGTAGGGTCAACGCTGAAGATGATGTTGATCATCCTTGCCAAAAGAGGTGCAGGGGCCGCCGCAATCGGCTAGGGTCCGGAGGCAGTGAGACTCGGGTTGGAGCTCCCACGTTTGCTGGGGCCTTGCCCTTCTGCGCGGCATTGAATGTAGGCGTCATCATCATAAACTCTTCAAGCTTGCCTTGATCCGCCAATTTGTCGAGCAAGGCCCTTAATGCGCGGCATTTGTGAAGCTTGTGCCCGTAGTTCTCATGAAACTCACAGTAATTCTCTAGATTTACTCCGGCCGGCAGTGCTGTCCTGCGTGACGAACCCACCCTTGTTTCACGGCCACCTCGTATTTTTCAGTAAGCGGTCGGGAGAAGAAATGCTTTTGCTCACGGGTGTGTTGCAGTCTCCTTTCATTCCTGTCGTGAATCCTTCCTCTGCGAATCATCGTGGATGGTGTCTCGTCGCCTCGATGTTTCCTCTTCTTCTTCTTTTTGACTCCGGAAACATCTGGGGGAGAAGACTCAGCGTCCTCCAGCAGTACGAACTGGCTGGCCTTGAGACCCCTCCGATAGTTGTGCATGGTCATGGCAGTGTCTACATCTTCTACTTCTGCTGCTGCGACGAAGAAGCTGTTGGTATAGTCTTGCAGACTTTCCTTTTCGCCTTGTTTGATGTTGGCAAGCACCATGTCAAAAACGACCATCCGCATCCGACCAATGAAGCGGGCGATCAGCTCCCACTTTAGGTGCTCGTAGGAGCAGATGTGCCCCCTGGGCAGCTTCACGAATCAACTGAAAGCCGCTCCCTTCAGAGTTGGCCAAAAGGTGACACTTGGTGGCCTCATCGGGTTGCCGATAATGAACACCGGCCTCGAAATCATGAATATGTTCGCGGGGATCGGTAGCACCCCTGTAGGCCTCAAGTCGAGGTGGCCTGAAGTCTTTCAGGACTGGCGCTTGTCGGATAGCATCAGAGAAAGGAGTGTTACTATGCAGCGGGCCAAAGAAAGGGTCAGGTCCATATGGGAGGGCCTGAGCTCCGGTAAAGGGTAGATTGTGCCCGATGAGGAAAGGAGGGAAAACTGGAGGAAAAAAAAGTAGGTTATGATAGTGGACATGGTGGAAGAGGATTGTAAGGGACCTCTTGAGTAGGAATAAAGCGTCTGGGCGGCCGAGAAGAGTCAGACGATTGAACAGAAGGCGTTGCGACAGGCAAGAAAGGGGACTGAAGCCGCCGCGACTGGCGAGAGAGGTGGAGGCGTCGCCGCGGCCGGCGGAAGAGGCTCACGGGCCGTCGCAATCGGCAGGAGAGGAGCAGGCGCTGCCGCGACCGACGGAAGAGGCTCACGGGCCGCTGCAATCGGCAAAAGAGATGCAGGGGGCAAGACAGCGGCACAAACTGGCTAAGTCTGCTTGAGAATCTCGACTTGTTGTGTTGTAAGGCCAGTAACCAAATCGGTGAGGTTTGCCAACATTCCCTGCAACTCTGTAATGCAGGTGTCTCTGGAGGAAGAGGTAGATCCGGTGCGACGCCGAGATGTTGAGGCGGAAGCTTCGTCACCTGACGCCCTGATTGATGGTTCTCCTGCGTGTGCGCTGCGAGGTGCGGAGTTAGTTCTGCGTGTTCTAGCCACCATCTTCCCGCAGTCTCTATAAAAGCACCAGAAAAATGTTGACGTAGGACACAGGGGGTCCCAAAAGATAGAGAGAAAAGAAAAGAGAGCCCCGAGAGACGGCAGCACACATAGAGCTAAACCTAATGATTAATAAAAAAGAAGAGCAACATATAGAGATTTAAGGTGGTTCAGGTAGGAATTTTCCTATGTTCATCGGGCGTTAGTGAGGGAGGTTTTACTATGAATCAAAGGGGTGGTCGAAAAGACCAATACAAAGAGTGAGAAAGAGGAGAGAGAGAGAGAGCCTTTATCTCAAGCTCTGGTTACAAAGGTGTGAGAAAAATTCTGCTCCTGCCTTTTTTTTTTCGGTCTGAAGTCTGTTCAATGATATTTGTAGGCAGCAGATAATGCAGCTCCGTCCTGGTTTTGCGGAAGGGAAGGAAGTAAACAAATCCTGGACTCATACTGCTTGTCGACCACTGGAGGGACCAGAGGCAGCGGATGGAGAGCTTATCTTCTTGATCTTGGTATTTCTTCTAAGGATCTGTGGTGGCTGAAGCACACGGATCCTTGATTTGCGTGTCTGAAAAAAGTGTCTTATACGGGAAACGGTGCGGTCAGACCACGCCAACTGCTACAGGTGCTGCTGAGGAACATCGTCATCGATGTTGCTGGGGGTGATCCTGGATCGTCGTGGACGATGATTGATCGAACCCGTGTGGCCGAGGTTTGACTGAGGCTTGAGACCTGCGAGAATAAAAGTATTTAAATAAGGAGTTAGTGCCACTTGGGAGCCACGTGTATGACTGTGATGTAGTGCTGAAACCACGAGTTAACACTTATATTTTTTTAATAACAACAAATACAATTTAAATTTACAACAGGGCATCAGAGCCATCTCAAGCCTCTTATTTACCTTCATAATTGCTTGATTAAGAGAATACTGATGGTTCATAGCATTTTTCATTTTAGTGTCCACACAATCTTATTAATTAATTAATTAATTAATTACAAAATAAATTTTTTTAATCACTGAATTAATAAATAAGTTAAATTTTAATTTATTAAATAATTTTTGAGGACGCATAGCATTTTTCATTGATCAAGGAAGCTCATGAAATGAATAAAATTATTTCCCATCAATAAATAAACCATTAAAAAAATACGGCATTTCGTCGCCAATTTCACAAACAGATCCCAACAAGTCAATATTTGCAGAAAGTACTCTCCCGGTATTACATTTTCAACCCCAATAATGTCTCCATAGTCACACGTCAAACCCATCGTCGAATCCCGCGGCGTATCCGGCATCATACGCCGAGGCGTCGGAGATCATATCGCCGATCAAGAGCCCTCCGAGAGCGCCACCCATCACCCCCGCCGCGATCCCCATTCCTGACCTCCCCGTCTTCGGCGTCTTCACTGCCGGCGCCGTCTTATAACCATATCCTGCCGGCTGGTACCCATATCCAGCAGGCAATGCCGACGTCACTCCACCGTAACCATAAGCGTACGGCTGCATTGCTGCGAAATACCCCGCCGGCGGGTACGGCTGCGCTGGAGCTCCGTAGGCTGGGTACGCCATCGCCGATTCCGGATTCGCCTTCGCCGGTGCTGGGACAGGGACGGCGACGGCAGGCAGAGAAGAGTAGACCGAAGAGGGAACGATGGGCTCGCCAAGCTTACAGGACAAATTGAGGACTCCTTTAGGCTTACCAGAGACGGGGCGGCGTACCTGATAGCTGAGGAACTGGACGGGCTTGGATCCGTGGCAGGCGCCGGCGACGATGTCGCGGAGGGGGACGTGTACGAAGCCGACGTCGCGATCGCCAAGGAGGCGTTGGGAGCGGAGGTAAATGCGGAGGAGTAGGAGGCCGGGATCGCCTGCGGGGATCGTGAATTGGAGTGTGGTGTTCCAGCTAGGGTTTCGGCCGCCCTCGATGTCGGAGGCTGTGCGCTGCCTGGACCGGGGCCCGTCGGAGGAGAGGGAGACGACGGCGTAGATCCGCATGCGGGAGAAGAGGTTTACCCTCTTGAGGTCCTTCGCGGAGACCAGCGTCAGGTCCAACGTACGGTAAGCCATTTACGGCGACGGGAAAAAAATTAGGGTTTGTGGTATGAACTTTGGGGGACAGGAAGGAGGGCCTCGGCTTATACGGCGGAGAGAGAGGCGGGAACGAAGGTTGGCGGAAATTACGGCAATGCCATCGAGCGGTTACCCGAAAGGTAGTTAGAGGTAGCCGCGGTTGATGGATGAAAGACAAAACTTGTAGCACTGTGGCTTCGAGTCGATTTTAAACAAGATTTTGAGCAAGTTGAATGAAATTCATATTAAAATCTTTAATTTAAAGTTGAATTTGATTTAAGTTTGCCAAATTTTTTTGATTTTGCCAATATATATCTTTAATTAAGTCTGATTATGTGCCAAAATTCTCAATAAAAAAATTTAGTTTACATATTAAATATATTACGATATAATATTATAAATTCAATTATAAATCTTATGTTTCTTAGTTATACCTTTAAAAATTATAAATATATATATTTATACACATATGTAGTTAATTTTAAGTTGAATTGATTTCTTTTTACGTAAGTTAACTTCGTGCCAGAATAAAATCGAGTCGATTTTGGATTAGACAAATTACGAGCAATGTTTGATTTTCATATAAAATGGCCACTCCTAGACAGAAAGATAAAGCCTTGCAACCATGAAACTAACCAAAAGCCTACTGATTATTGAACAATTTTTTTCTATTTGACTCGTACTAAGCTAAGCTCTATTTGGCATTGATGTGCTATAAAATCAGAACTATTTTCAATAATTTTAGAAGTCATTGAAATTATTTAAAATTACTTTAAGTTTTGAATTCAACTTTATTTAGGGAAATTTACGAGCATGTCACTTAAAACTTTAAATATTAGATCATTTTTTTAAGTACAATTTATCTCATAATTCAAATTTTATTGAGATGGTGACATATATGCTTATAAATAATATATCAAAAATTTGTATGATGTGCAAGTAATTACCCCATTCTATTTATTTTGAAGCTAAAATAAAGACCAAATAGATTAGATTTCTAAATAATAGATAGACACGAGACTTGTAGAGAATAATTAGGTACACAGGACAAAATAATAAATAAATACATAATGAAAGGTAGAAAAAAAAAATTAGTGAATAACCATGCCTGTCTAGCTTGGATAGCTTAAAAGAGATTTCAATATCACAAAGAGTGCACAATTTTTTGAACATGAAGTGTGCCATGAAATCCAAGGAAAAAGCTTGGAGAGCTTCAAAGCATAATAATTATATAAATCAATATTACTACTAGCTAGGAGTGTGACAGTATTGTGAATTGTAGATCATCGAAAGCTTATTATCGTGTAACGGTCGATAGGAATGAGCTTTTGGATAGTTGAGGAGAGCAAAAAAAGTTAATGTTAATACTTGTTGAATTAGTTATTAGGTAGGTTCTTCGGATAGCTCACAAGTAGTTGAGCTGAATATTGTCATCTCTTCTTTAAGGATTCACAGGGATGCAAATCAAGTGCATGCTCATATAACTTAGCTCTCTAATCTAACTTATAAGTTGGACAAATCTTAGTCTTTGGGTATCACAATGTACATAAATTATTCTAAAAGTAATTCTAAAATTCTAGAAGATGGTCTTGAAGATGTATATAGAAAAGTGTTGCTTATTGTCTCTTCATACACTAGTTATATAATTGTTACGACAGGAAACAATCAAAGATTTTTTACGTGGAAAACCGACTGGCGGAAAAACCACGGCTCCTTTTCGAGGAGGCTTGAAAGATCACTAGAAATGCGTTCTTTTGGTTACAGTATTTGAAGGATATTTTTTTTGAATCCCCCTCTTTGAAGGCTGTGTACAGAAAGTATATATACTCTGGGCCTGTTATGTCTAGTCACTTCTAGCCGAGTAATCTATGGCCTTAGCGATGGCCCAATTAATGTCTGCGGATGGCTAGTATGTGACTCCTGTACGGTGTGTCAGTGGTCATGCCCTGTCGGCGGGAAAACCGCGTTTTCCTCAGAGAAGTACAATCCCCCAACGGTCAGATGTCGCGTCGGGGCCTTGTTCTTCGACATCTTCTTCGGCGTCTGCTTTTCGGGATGATACTCCTTCTGTTCGGCTTGGGTGCCTTGCTCACGTGGAGACCACGTGAGCAACCACGTGGACGGTTCAGATGAAGAAGGCTCGAATCCAATTACAACAATAATCATCAAAATATTTCATTAGTCAGTTCTCCGCTTATCATCAAGCATAAATGCCTCATTTGATTTATAGGAGTAATATTGAAGAGTTGAGGCAAGTGAACCACCTCCATGAATGATTACATATAGTAAAATGATCACAATAATGATTGTAATTTAAATTTGAGATTTCTGACTTTCAAGAAAAAGAAACAACTAAGTCTCTTATTTACATCTTGATATGCTACTTTCATAGTATGCCAAAAGTTGTCCATCAAGTCCAAATCTCAAAGTTTTACGACAAATTTGAATATCCAGAAATTATATAATCATGAACATTGTTTCTAAACTTTTTAATGGTTGTTTTTCTTAGTACGCTTGACATTATTGTCACTGGATAGGACTTTATTGAAAAAAGTAGTAACTAGATGACTTAAGTGTAATTGTCACTGGCTTAGTACTATTATCCTGTTTGATATAACTCTGAGTGGATATGCCACTATTGAAAAGAAGATTATGTTTAACCTATGGGCATTATGTGCATAGTATAATAAGTCAACTAGTTATGCTATTTCTATTAGCTAAAGCTTCAGAAGAGTTAGTGGCATCAAAGATCCTAGCTAACAATTAGTATTAAAGTAGATCTCGGGGTTGAAATTCGGCATTGTATTGAGATGAGGAATTATTAGAAAAAACAATAACTAGATGACTTGGATGTAGTCGTTATTGGCTTAGTGTTATCACCTTGTCTAGCATAATTTTGATTAGGTGTGCCACTATCAAAAAGAAGATTGAGTTCGACTCATGGATACTGTATGCATAGTATAATTACTATCACCTCTGTTGAGCTGGCGCCTCGTCCAGCAAACTTCATTTGGCCTTTTGCTTTGCGCTGATGTCCCGCGCCTCCCTCTCCTCCTTGCAAACATCGGCTTCACCTAAACCTCTGATCTAAGATCTTGGCTTCGCCACTGGTCCAGAGACCAAGCCAAGATAATGATCTAGTCCTTAATTGACTATGTTAGGGGTTAACAGATATTCTACTCCAATCTAGAAATCCCATATATGCCCAATACTCTATTCACAATGTTAGCTATCATTCTCAAATTTCGTGGGAGATAGATTCCCCTCCAATAGTATTTCAAGTTATCCCAAATTCCGTGAAGACTAAATATCATGAAGATTGAAGGGCACTAGTTTAGCTTCACTAAATGTGTCACTTCCATAAACTCTAATTTAGCCATCTTTGTTTGTTGAGTCAAAATGCTCATGATGATTTCAAACAATTACACTTAAACATAATTTGGCAAATATCTAGATATCACCTTTAGTTTTTTTTAAATATAAATGCAAACTTTTAGAATGACAAATATAAAATTTTTAAATATCATGTTTGTAAATAAAAGTTTTATATGTAAATGTAAATATAATACTTCTAAAGCTCACACGACACTCACACAAATTCTATTGTCATGAAGTTCGGGTCAAGTTAAATCTGAGCATGTTAGAAAAGTAAAATAACTACTTTAAATAAGCATTCTAAGCATCTAAACTATAGAGTTGGCACAGAAGTTAAAAACTAAAGCTATGAAAAAATAGAAATACTTATTCTGTTTCACTTATTCAATTTCTTCTATTCTACAAGGTCTATGAGAGGTATTAAAGCAACTGCGTAATTGGTTCATTGCTCAGCTTTACATGTGCAATGATTGTCTTCTTAAAATAGTAACTTTCTTTCTTAGAAAGGCACATCACTCACTTCCTTTTAATTTGTCGCTTAGCTAAATAACAAAACAGAAAGAAAAAAGAAATGAAACGGTCATAAAAGTGAAATTTTTCATGCCAAATATCATCATGAGATTTTCCCTTCCCCAATATAAATAGTAAAGGATAAGAGTGTAGTGGTTTCTTACGTTATAAATAATTTTTTCTTTCTTGTCTTTTCTATTATCTTACTGTGTTATTGCATTTTCAATGACCTACATTTATATGATTGCTTTATACTTATAACACTTTCTCAATGATTCATATCTAAGTCACTAATAAGGCATTATTTTAGGATAATTATTTATATATAACATAAAATTTTAAATATTATTTATATACTGTATTTTTTATAAAATTTAAAATATGAAGTGATATGTATTTAAAAAAATATATAATACTCAAAATTTTGTATAGCGCATGTATAAATGCCTCTTTTTATTTGATTAGTCAGATTCTATATATTCTTTTCATATTATAATTTTTTATTTTTAAATTTCAACTCTTTTTTTTATGAATTTTTGAACTCTTAAATGTATAATTTTGCTTGGTAAATTGTCGAGTCAATTTTTGATGGAAATATTTCTATTAATGGATAAATTCTATATAATAAATATTTAATTTGTCGAATAAAATATTCAAAATTTAGTAGCACAACAAATATTTGTAACTTATAAATTTATGATATTTATATTTTAAAAGTGGAGATAATTGGATATAAACATTATTGAAATGAAATTTTTTAGGGCAAATTTCACCCAGGTCCCTGAGTTTAAGGGTTATTATCACACAGGTCCACGTTTTTAAAATCCTATCATCTGGGTCTCTAAGTTTTCAAAAAATATCATCTGGGTCCCTATTTTAGTTTTTTATTATTAAAAAATATAAAAATTACCATTATACCCTTAACAGATGATAATTTTTGAAAACTTAGGGACCCAGATGATAGATTTTAAAAACGTGGACCTGTGTGATAATAACCCTTAAACTCAGAGACCTGAGTGAAATTTGCCCAATTTTCTATTAGAAAGCAGTACATGCAAGGAGTTTTCTGTAATTTTGCATACATAAATCAAATAAATTTCCTTTTTTATTCTCAGATTAATTTCCTTTTTGTTTCCACCGTGATTCCCCTTTCCATCCCTGCCTTAAAAATTACATTTTTTTTTAAAACAAAAAATGTAAGAGAAAAAATCACCGTCCACCATTCAAGCATTCCTAGTCCGACGCGCTAGGGTGCTACGCACGCTTCGCTTTGGAGGCTTGGAAGGGGAAGAAGAAGCGGGGAGACAGAGAGAGAGAGAGAGATTGGGGTCTCGGTCTCCCAATGTCGGCGCTCTGACTATTGTCGTCCTATAATTTTCTCATTCACTTCCCTTTTTTTTTAATCTTTTCTCCTAATTAGTTTTCCCGGGAGATTTACTCCATGCCCTCAGGCAGATTTACCGAGGTCAAATCCTGTTTCCTTTCGGTTTTTGGGAGTCATTCCATTTGTTTGATTAGTGCATAAATAGAGAGAGCGACGGCGTATATTGGTGAAGGGGATTGGTGCTCGCCATGGAGGAACCGGGGCATCTCAAGCGCGCGCTGATAGATACCCTGGCTGGAGCCTTGTCAGGAGCGATCTCGCGGACTGTGACCTCGCCACTCGACGTCATCAAGATTAGGTTTCAGGTCTGTACCTTTTCTCCTGATTTCTTGAGTTTAGTTGATTTTGCTTGTTTTCACGTGACAATGGTTGTTGCAAGGGAGTCTCCCATGGAGATGGTGTGGGTCTGAGCAGATCGGGTGCTTTATTTGTTAATGCTGTTCTAAATGTTTTGGAGAAGGCATCGTTCTCTTCAAAATTGGATGTTTGCTGTATAACTTTGTTGTTGGCATGTTTATGTTGTTAGCAGACTATGGAAGAATACATTTTTCAAATGCGATCATGTTTCCAATTGTGAATGTGATTCTGTTTGGCGGAGCAATTTTGTTTTCTGTACTTTCTAGGCTGTTTTTTGGTTCAGAAATACCTGAGGGTTTTTTTCCCTGGGTCTGTCCGGCCTACACACGTTTGATGATTCAGGTCTTGTACACATTGCTTCCTGTGTTCAAATGTCGTTTTTCTTCCTCATGTTATCATTCTTTAGTTGCAACAGCCTGACAGATAAAATCAACTTTTTGGTTAGATGATTGATTGGTCACACTAAAATAAAAGTTGAGGTGAGAGAAAATGTTGTTTTTAACTGAGCAATTGGTTGGATGGGTATGGTCATTGGACTTGTTTACGATTTGGGGTATGTTTTTAAGTATACCCAATATTTTAAAGGGGTATAATAGTGATGTTGCATTAGAGGTTTTTAAGTACCCATCTTACGATTTTGAATGTTGAACATCATTGTTAAGGAAGTATGACAGATTTGTAATGACAAATTGTGTTTTATTTATTCTGTATTGTTGTCCCATTTTATCTTTTTGAAACACTTCTCAGATTTGCTGGAGTTTTTGTCATCAATGGTATGATAATGTTATTAATGAATTAAGAAATAATTTGAATTCTTTACAGTGAATATCATAGTTCATGATTACAGTCATGCTTCATGAAGTGTGACGGTGTTGTACTGGTAAATAGTGTTGATTTATCTATTGTAATGTTTTGTAAATGGGAAAATTGTACTTGATTATCATTTTGCATTGCTCTCCCTTTTTTAACTTTCTTTTGAGACACTGGTCTGAGATGATGGATTGTTTTGTTATCAAAGGCATGGTCATGTTATGGACGAATTAACTAGTGATTAATATGCCATTTGAATATTTTCTTATAATTAGGTTTATAACTTGGGATAATTCATGTTATCCATGAACACTTACTTTCCTCTTCTAATTGATTTAATTTGGTCACTTCTTCATGCATCTAGTTGAAGTCAAATTTATTATTTCTGATTTTTAGGTACAGTTAGAGCCCACTTCTGCATGGGCATTAGTTCAAAGGGATGTCTATAAGTCTTCTTCTAAGTATACAGGCATCTTGCAAGCTACTAAAGCTATTTTTCGAGAGGAAGGTTTACCTGTGAGTATCGTTCTACCTTTGCTTTTTATCAGTGCTATATTTTGCATCAATGTTACTTATAATTTGCTAGGGGTAATTTAATTAGGAAATGCTTTTGGGATTTTTCTCAATCTTTTGCTCTGTTTGGATGGAAAGCCTACAGAACTCGTGCTTCTTTAACCTTGTTTCCAGTAAGTTAGATGAATAGCAAAATGGCAACCTTTAAAGTTAAACTCAAATAATGAAATCTTTTATCTTGAGATTTTTGTTGAATGTAAAATAAAGTTAGTTTTTGTCTTGGAATTTGTGTAACATGTGATATAAATTTGGTATGTAATTATGAGATTTGTGTAAGATGTGTAATATTTATCTTGGGATTTATGCAGGATGCGATTTGTCAAGATTAAGTTTAACCAGTTTAAAGTGTACCTTGTAAACAAACATAGGTATTAGGAAAGGGATGGTCTATGTGCATGCTTCTTCATTTAGTTTAAGTAAATTCTTAATAGATTCAAGTACAACAAATAACAACAAAGCATTTGTTCCACTAGGTGGGGTTGGCTGCATAAATCTTTTGTTTTCATTCCACTCTATCAAATAGGAGCTCTTTATTTAGTTCTAAGTATGCAAGGTCATTTCTTATAATTTCTTATCATGGTTTTTCTTGTCTTCCTCTTCCTCTTTTATATGGGCAAAATCTAATAATACAACTCTTTTTATTAGTGCTTCAATCGGCCTATGATATATAGTCCAAACCATCTAAATCGACTCTCTTTGAGATTATCTTTAATTGAAATTACTCTAATATTCTTAGATGTACTTATTTTTCTTCTTGTCCTTTAGTGTACCTACTCATCTATCTTAGTATTTTTATTTTTATTACACTTATTTTGTTCATATGTTTTTATTTTATAGGCTAGCATTCAGCACTATAAAATATTATTGGTCTTTTTTTTTTTTTTTAATATTGTTGGTCTTATTGCTGTTTTATAAAATTTACCTTTAAGTTTGATTGAGAATTTTTTATCACACAAAACACTAGATGTATTTCTCCATTTATTCCATCCTTCTTTTATTGTGCTAATAAAATCACCGTTTATTTCATTATCATTTGATTTTTCTTTTAGTCTTTAAAGTCATATTAAACAACTTGGTGAGCTAAGAAACTCTGTATCCCCTTATGCATTTCTATGATTAATATTAATCTGGTCCTACTACTTTTCTATGATTCATCTTCTTTAAAGCCTCTCGAGCTTTAGTTTAAAATAAAAGGTTTTCAAGTTTCCAAAAAAATGTTAATCTTTGATAGATTCTGTCCAATGGATTTTGATGATTTGAATATTATCAGATCGAGTCCTCATGAATTTCTTATTAGCATTATGCCCTTTATATTACTAAGCATCTTAAAAATTGTAATTGTGCTGTTATTTCTCTTTCATGTTGCATGTTTGTTATCTCTGTTTTCAGTGTGTTTAGCAGAAGAGCATGTGAAACGCGCTTCTATGCTGAAAATATATATATATATATATATATTTAAATATTCTATGTCTAACATTGCCAAAAATATGTATGTTTAAAGATTCTGAAAATACATAGATCTTCTCCATCAATGGTATTGTAACCTGATGATAGGTTGTAAGACTATTAGGTCGTTTGGTGTTCTTGTGATTCAACGTTTTTCTTCAAATATTTTTGTTCAGCCATTGTGTTTTGATTTTTGTTTTGATTTTATGCTTTATCAATTTGTGCAGTTTTGAGTTGATACACATTTTATTATTTCCTTGTAACAGGGATTTTGGAGAGGAAATGTTCCAGCTCTGCTTATGTACATGCCTTACACTGCCATACAGTTCACTGTATTACACAAGTTAAAAACAATTGCATCAGGATCATCCAAGACAGGTTTTTATCACGGCTCCTCCTGCTTTGAAAGTTATACTGCTGATTTTTGACACATTAATAATAATTTTGACAGTAAATTACACCCAGGACTCTTAGTCTAGATTATAATATCATGCACATCCATGATGTTGAAAATCTATCCTTTTGGTTTTGATATTTGTTAAATTTTTTAATCCATCCCTGAGGTCAACCTGAATGTCTCACATGGTTCCTTTTAAAATTGTTTTCATCAATTTTTGGTTGTCATGTGGTGAAAATTGTGAGTTTTGTTTTTTTAACTTAGATTATTACTAATAAAACTTTTTTATTTAAGTAATTGCTAATATAACCTTATGATTTTCTCTTTCCTCTCTTTTCTCTCTCCTCTTAAAAGTCTTTTCTCTCTCTCTCTCTCTTTCCTGCTCTCTCCCCCTTCTCCCTTCCCTTATCTAGCATATTCCTCATTCTGAGTCTTAGGGATTTCGTTGTTGGAAATAACAAATTGCCAATCTTAGGGACTTAGGTGTTACGATTTAAAATTTATGAATTATTATGCAACAATCCTATGATTTTGGACCTTTGTGTTGTAATTTAAAATCTGAGAACCAGCGTGCAAAAATCCTAAGATATCGGAGACTTATATGCAATTTATCTATTTTATAAATGTTCATTTAAAGCACATTGATATTCTTTATACATTTTAAGCATTCTCATTTTTGATCCCCCTTCTTGCTTGTCATTCAAAAAACTAAAAGGTGCAAATCCACTTTATGGATATACCTTGGTTCGGGTGCCCTACACAACTGTAGGTTGGGAGTTGTTAGGATCATATTTGTGGGTCTTTACTAAATTCTATTTGAAGGTGCTAGTCTTACCTCTAGACCTCAATTTTGTAGGAATAAATATTCTTACAAAGCTTATATATAAAAGTAACTAAGTCTGAATTATTCATATTGAAACTCATACTTTATTTCTTTTGGTATACAATAACAACAACCAAGGCTTAATCCCACTAGGTGAGGTCGACTACATGAATCCTTTGTTTTCATTGCGCTCTATCAATTACCAAATTCTTATCTAAGTCTAAGTAACTAAGATCACTCCTTATAGTTTCTTGTCATATCTTTTTTAGTCTCCCTTTTCCTCTTTGTACATGTTCAAGATCAATAACTCAATTTTTCTAATTAGAGTTTCAATCGGTCTACGATTTATATGTCCAAATCATCTAAGTCGACTTTCTCTAAGTTTATCCTCAATTGGTGCAACACCAATTTTCTTTCAGATATACTCATTTCTCATTCTATCCTTTCGTGTATATCCACACATCCACCTTAGCATCCTCATTTCTGCAACATTTATTTTATTTGTATGTTTTCTCTTTACAGGCCAACATTCAGCACTATATATCATCGCTGGTCTTACTACAGTTTTATAAAATTTACCCTTGATTTTGGATGAGATTTTTCTATCGCACAACACACCAGAAGCATTTCTCC